>PVJC01012624.1:7941-39477 GCA_004026665.1 Murina feae | reverse complement strand
AATATTCTTTATTTTAGTCAGTCTATGCTTAGATTTATTGAAGGTCTAAGTTTATCAGCAGTTTCTAGAAAATTTTTGAAAGACTTTATAACTGTGGTTTTGAACTCTATATCCTGTCGTTTGCTTTCCTACTTTTCTGTCATTTGTGATCTGTTTCTTTTTCTCCACATTTTGGCTGCTTCCCTGGGTTGATAGAGTGGCTTTCTGTGTTAGGTGATCACTGAGAGGAATTGACCTCCGAGCCACTTGGTTATGAGAATCAGCTGTGTCTACAGTGAGAGAACTTCTGTGCTGTAGACACCCTTATGGGGCAAGAGTTGTTTCAGTGGGCTTTGGTGCTTACTGAGTCTGCCTCCTGAGTGTGTCCCTTATGAATCTGAGGAGTTGTATTTAGGATGATACTACTCTGACCACTGGGTACGCTGGCTCTTGTATCTCCGAGGAGTTGCTATTTTAGCCTTTGCCTGAGGCTACTCAGCCTTTTATATGCAAAAGCATCTGCGTGTAGCTTGGGTGGGGCGGGGTCTCGGGGATTCTACAGGGCAGAGCAACCAGCTATGGCTGCTTCTCAGCCCTGCCCTAAGAGGCACTGGGTCTCAAGCCGCTCTGGAGTTCCTCCCGGTGCCAGATGGTGTCAGGTGGTGCCAGACTGTCCAGCTCCTCCCTATATGGTTCTGAGTCCCCAGAAACTCGCCTGCAACTGGAGTTCAGAGCTGTTGGGAGCTTGTGCTTCCCTCCGGTATGAAATGCTGCCAGCCCTTTCCGTGAGCCCCTTCACGCGAGCCTCCATACCGCTGCACTTTATTTCCATACCTCCTCTGAGTCTCAGTCTCTTTCTAGTTGTAGAATTTCCACTCAACCAGCCTTCTTGTGGGTCTGGGTGGTGTCCATTTTTTCTATTCGTTGTTGTTTTGAAATAGTTGTGCACAATGGCCGCAATTCCAGTGTTTACTTATGCCGCCATCTTGGTTTCTCCCTAACTGCTGAACTTTTAGCTGATCTCTGGTTTTGGTTATACCAAACACTCCTACTACTCTTTTCTTTAGGAACTTGCTGAATTGTCTAGCTCTTTAGGGAGATCATTGGTGTTTTATGTCAAAATATGTGGATGTCTAATTGCAGAAACATTCTACATGTTCCAGGTTGCTTTAAAAATTAGACAAATTTTTAATTTACAATTCACTTTTCAGTTTTCATCAAAGCAGTTAACCATTATTTAAAGAGAATGAAACCTTCTGACTTTTTCACCATTTTCATAGGTCATAGGGTGCCTGCATGGGCATGGGTGGACGTTACAGGCTGATGTTTTCTAGCCTAATATAACTAGGGTAAAATTCATAACCATGTCACTGTGCAGATAGAATGAAAATATCTTGGGAGGAGGCTATTTCAAGAACTCAGGCATCATGTGGGTAGCTAGATTTATAGGGCCTTTTCCTTTCAACCAGAAAATCCTACAATTTTATGATTCTGACCCTTTCTCTACCTTCTGCACACCATCTGTGATAAGCAGCTGGTTGACATGGCTCCCAATAACCCCACCTTCTGGTATTCACTCCCTTGTATAACACATTCCTCTTAAGTGTGGGTTGGACCTGGTGACTTGCTTCTAAGGAATAAAATATAGCCATATGTCACTTAGCAACAGAAGTGCATCATTAGGTGATATTTTTCATTGTGTGAACATCATGGAATGTCTTTACACAAACCTAGATAGTACAGTTTACTACACACCTAGGCTATGTGGTATAGACTATTGCTCCTAAGCTATAAGCATTTACAGCATGTTACTATAAAGACAACACAAGAGAAGATTATGTAATTAAGAAATGAGGTAAACATGAGGTGTATGAGACTGTTGCTGGCATACTATTTTATAGCAATCTTTTTTTTTAATCCTCACCCAAAGACATGCGTTTATAGATTCTAAAGAGAGAAAGAGGAAGAGAGAGGGAGAGAGATTGAAAGAGAGGGAGAGAGAGGGAGGGAGGGAGGGGGAGAGAAAGAGAGAGGGAGGGAGAGAGAGAGAGAGAGAGGGAAACATCAATGTGAGAGAAAAACATGGATCAATTGCTTCTTGCACATGCAACCTGGGCACCTGTCCTGATTGGGAGTCGAATCCAAGACCCCTTGATGCATGGGAAGACACTCCAACCAAGTGAGCCACGCCTGCCAGGGCAAACTTTTTTTTTTAACAAGTAGAAAGAGTACACTCTAAAATAATGATAAAGCCCTGGCCAGTGACTGCAGTTGCTGGCACAAGACTGACTGGCCAGTGACTGCAGTTGCTGGTGTAAGCAGACTTGGGCAGAGTGTGCAGCTGTGACCCCTACAAGCTCCCCAGCACCTCCTCCCTCTCCCATTCTGGTTGAGCTCTGACTCAAATACAGTTTGTTTTTATTGTGGGTCCTATCATGGAGCATTATTAAAGATACATCTTTAATTATTATTGATTTCTTTATTATTATTGACTAGTAGCCCGTTGCAGGAAGATTCCTGCAAGAATAGGGCTTCTCTGCCTCCTCAACTCCCGTCTCTGCCACCTCAGCTCCCTCCCGTCTCTGCTGCCTCGGCTCCCTCCCATCTCTGCCGCCTCCCATCTCTGCTGCCTCAACACCTATCTCTGCCGCCTTGGCTCCCCCTCTTCTTCCCCCCTTCTCCCTCCCTTCTTCACTGTCTGCACTGCTTTAGCTCTGTTCCCTTCTCCACTGCTTGGCTCCCCTCTGCAGCACTTGGCTTCCTTCTACACTGCCTTTAGTCTTCGCTCTCCTGTGTATGCAAATTAACCACCATCTTTAATAGGTTAATTTGCACACAACCACTCTGATTGGCTGGTGGGCGTGGCTTATGTGTCTCGGAGTGATGGTTAATTTGCACATTACTCTTTTATTAGAGTAGATTTCAGAGAGGAAGGGAGAGAAAGAGAGAGAAAGAAACATCAATGATGAGAGGGAACCATTGATTGACTGCCTCCTGCACATTGGACCAAGCCCGCAACCCAGACATGTGCCCTTGACCGGAATCAAACCTGGGAACCTTGCGTCCACAGGCCGATGCTCTATTCATTGAGCAAAATCAGTTAGGGCTGGGGGTACTTTCTTGTTTCTTTTTCAAGAACATTTGAATTTATGGTAAATAAATTCCGTTTTTCTTTCAAGGGCATTGAGGCAAAGCCCACCGATGGCTAGACTCTGGACTCCTCCTGACATATGCCAGGACATCCCTAACCTTGAAGTACCTTCACTGGGAAATGAACTTTAGGCCTCTCTTTGAATGGCGATGATGCTACCAGCACACCCTGAATCCTCTGACTTGGACATTTCATAGCTACTGAAATTCTTTAGAGATGTATGAAAGTGAGACTATCAGCTTTAAACTATTTTCTGCCTTTGTTTTTCTATTTCCCTACTTTCTGTCCCTTTCTTCCTCTCTTCTTACCACCTTCTTATAACACCTGCTTATTGGTAAGGGCATTAAAAGAGCTTTTTTAGAAAAAGATTGATAGTCCTTAATTAAAAATTTAAAGAAAAATTTCCAGAATTCTTTCTCTCTCAGCTCCAGGCATTCTAACAAACTTTGATGGACCCCATTTTGAGGTTACAGTCTGTGGCCAGGGCCTGCCCAACAAGTTCTCTGGTATATAGTGGAAGTTATTGTAGTGTAACAAGCTTCCTGAGGCTGCATGAGTAAATGGAAGGTCATGTCATTAGTCATGAAGATTCCAAATGTTTTTGGGTCTCACCCTCTCCTTGCTGTTATAGGATCTTCCACCCTTGAAGGGAACCTTCTACTGGTGTTCTTGAGAACTAGCAGGTATGCCACCCCAGACCATGGGTCATATTCTTCCCCCTGCTCTGGCTTCTTTGGTTGACATTCATAGCCCCTTAGCAGGCCTTACCCCTGCTAGGTCAGCAGCATTCTTACAGATACGGTGTCCCTGCTGAAGGCACTGTGGTCTGAAGTTTCTGGAGTTAAAAAATGCTTCATGTTAGTATTAGTAAAGGTCCAAAGGCAAGCATCACAATCAACCCTGGCTAATTTAAAAAGAAGGAAAAAGTATTAAAAGGATATTGGATAGCCCTAGCTGGTTTGGCTCAATGGATAGATCATTGGCCAGTGGACTGAAGGGTCACAGGTTCGATTCCAGCCAAGGGACGTGCCTGGGTTTCGGGCTCAATCCCCAGTAGGGGACATGCAGGAGGCAGCCAATCAACGACTCTCGTCATTGATGTTTCTATCTCTCTCTCCCTCTCCCTTCCTCTCTAAAATCAATAAAATATATATTTTTAAAAAAGGATATTGGATAGCCCTGGTCGAGTAGCTCAGTTGATTAGAGCATTGTCTTGACACACCAAATATGCCAAGGTTGTGGGTTCGATCCCTGGTCAGGGCACATATAAGAACCAACTAATGAATGCATAAGTAAGTGGAACAAGAAATTTCTCTCTCTCTCCCTCTCTTTCTTTCTCTCTCCCTCTCTCCCTCCCTCTCTTCCTCCCTCAAAATCAATTCAATATATTTTTTTAAAAGTTATTGGATACTTTGTAAAATTCCTGGATGGTCAGGGAAAAGATGGGAAGCTCTATAGACAACAATCAAGGCCCAGATCCCATCTGGAAGCTGCTGTGGTTGACACCTCTCCCTAATCCCCTGGCTGGACACCTGGCCTTCCCCCACAGGCACCAGAACCCTGTCACTGTCACCTTCAGAAACTAGACATAGATCCTGCACTCCCTAACACAAGGCCTGTGGGTCTCCCCACATTCTACCTCCAGCAGTGCTGGAAGAAGCAAGTGCCTGGTGTTTTCAGCTCTTTCAGTGGGAGCTGGGCTCTGCTCCTCAGGTGGAGGTTGATCAAATAGGAGACAACAAGATGTGCACTGCAGTGGGGCTGGATCTCCTGATGCCATCCATACTCTGAGTCCCCCATCCCCCTCTAAACCACATCAACATGCATGGTGTGGGCCCCAGAGCCGACAGAAATACTTGTGACAACTTCTCCTTCAGCCTCCAGCTGTGGTCCCTCCTTCCCCGGGGGTTGAATTTGACTCTGGGTGAGCTAGCTTTTCATGCTCCTCCTCACCTCCTTCAAAACATCTACTGAAATCTGTTCCTGGTGGGGCCATCTCATCCGTCCAGGGTAACAGTTCTCCCACCACATCAGAAGTCAAGGAAATCTTGAAAACTCTCTCCCAAATACATGGCCACCTCCTGAACAGGGAAGTGATTACAGGGGTTCTGGTAGGGATAACAAGGTATCCTGGCAGGCAGGAGCTTGGACTTAAATGTTCAATGTCTGCACCAAAATGGCTCCCTTTATCTTAAGTACCCATTAGCATCTACTGACCTAGATGGAGGACTCTGGGGGAAAACCAACTTCAACCCTGCCCACCATTTAGAACTATATGAATATGTAGGAAGGACTTGTCAGAACCCAGTGGAAGCAGACTGTGGAATCTACCATATTCCTAATGGCACCTGCTGTGCTAGCCAGATATTCAACCAGAGCCAGGGCGAGGAGAGAGGAGTATGAGTACAGAGGCAAAGGCACTGATTTTGATGTCAGAATCCATCTGGAAGTGTCTTTGCTTCAGAAGAGAGACAGTAGAGAAAATGATTTTACTGCACAATTCTTCTTTTAGGGCCCAGACAACAGCCTCCACAACTGAGCATAATGCTGAGGGAGGGAGTTGTTAGCTTATTTGTTTGATTCTTTTCATAGACATTTATGGCTGGGGGAACTGGCAGGAACTTTGCCCTTCAGGGGTGAGGTAAGAGCAGGATATGGGGGGAGGTCAGTTCAGAGGTGACTCCTCTGTGGAAATGTTGGCTTGCCTGCCAGAGCTTGGACTTGGTAGAAATAATTACGCTGAGGCAAATGGCAGCAGGGGATTGCAAATAGTGTGGGATCTACTCAGTGGCATCTCAGAGAAGCTGTGGGGACAAACAGCTGCAGCGTCTTGGCTCAGCCAGCAGGGACACTAGTGATGGTAGAAGACTGACAGACAGTGACTGTGATTCAGGGAAATAGAGGTCAGAGACAGTGGTGTACTTCAGCTCAGAGAGACATTTCTAAGGCCCTGTGGGGGCCGTGACTGCACAATCTTGATTGAGCCAGCAATGAAAAGATTGATGATGATAATGGTGATAATAATACTAATATTTATGGAGCATGCCAGGTACTATTCTAAGTGCTTTCCGTGTGTTTATTCACTTAGTTATCACTATAACCCTATTAGGTAGATATTATTATTAATCACCTTTTACAGATGAGAAACTTAGGTTTGGATAAGTTGTTATGTGGCAGATTGTATTTTCCAGAGATGGCTGCCATATCACCTAACCCACATGGTATTCTGCAATGTAACCTTGATCCTTCTACCACTGAGAGATGGGTCTGTTTCTTTCCACTTGAATCTGTGCAGGCTTCTGGCTCTTTTGTCACCTATAGAATGCAGCAGAAATAAGGAAGTACAACTTTCAAGGTAGGCCAGGAAAGGAAATGCACTCTTCAACTGTTTATTGGAATACTTATCCTAGAGCCCTGAGTTGCCATGGAAGAAGTCTGACTGCCCTGAGGCAGCCATGCTGTGAGGAAGCTCAAACTAACCCACATGAGTGACCACACAGGGAGGTTCTGAAACTACATGAAGAGGGAGAAAGAGATGCCCAGCCAACCCAGCTGCTCCCATCCCCATGTTCTTGTTCCAATGGCTGTCTGATTTCAGCCACATGAGAGATATTGAACCAACCAAGCTCTTCCAAAACTCCCAATCCACAGAAACCATGAAAAATAATAAAGTGGCGTTTGCTGTTTTAAGTCACCAAGTTTTAGAATAATTTGTAATGCAGCAATAGGTAAGTAACAGGTAACTTGCCCATAGCTTGTCCATGGAAGAGCTGAGATCTGAACCATCAGTCTGGTGAACCAAAAGACAAATACATGCACACACGAAGACACTTTTTTTTTGAGATCTCCAGATATGCCTAGGGAGAGGAACTGAATTCTTGCATAATCATCTGGTGTTTAAAATTCACAAAATTCAGTTATAACTTCAATGCGATCTTGCTTGTACCTATAAGTTGGTGAGGACTACATTTTAAAATTAGTTGATAAATGTTCTTCTAATGTTTTTTCATGGAGTTATTAAAATATAGATCCAAAATTAAATTTTGGATAGCATTTACCCAATATGATCATTTTAGTTTTCAAATAGCACTTTATTTTCATTAATTGCTTCTGAAAGAATTTGTTTTCATGAAATGCTGACCTTTCCTTTTACACAATCTTAAACAAAGATTGAGATAACAATTGTTAGCGCTTATTGAGCACCTTCTCTGTGCCAGGCACCATGTACTTCACCCTCCCCAGACCCTCTGAGGCAGGTACTATTGCCATCCCCATTTTATAGTTGAAGGTACTGAAGCAGAGGGAGGTTAAGTATCTTTGCAGGCAAATGCAGCTAGTAAAGAGATAGAGCTGCTTTCCAACCCATGTTCTAACCCAATGCAATATTCCTCTCTGACCTTAGTCCAGACCAGTTCCTTAATACCTTCACATAATATGTTTTTGTAAGATGTATTTCTTACATAAAAGATTAGGCTTAGCTTGTGCTGTGTACAACTCATGGTCAAAATGTTCCTAGGTGATTCCTAACACACAGAATCCTCTTCAACAAGTTATTTTATATGCCAGCAAGGCATAGAAAAGGTTACTACTAAATTATGAAGGAAGGCAAAGCCTTTTGTTAATTATTTTTAAATAATTTATTCTTGGGTTTCCTGTGACTTGTGGAGGAGTTTATAGAGTCTTGGGAAGTCTCTAGGAAGTTTTAAAATAAAGAAAATGACACATTCATAGGAGTTATATTTGAAGACACTATTTTCTAACACGTAATCCCACTAGGAACTCAGCATTTTGGCAGGGGTTTATTTATTATATGTTTTTACTTTAAACAAAAAACATGCACATTGATTAGCTCAGAAGTGTACTTGTCTTCACATAGTAAAGAAAATGAATGCAAGAAAAGCAAGTGTGCTCCTGGTCGGGTATCTCAGTTGGTTAGAGCATTGTCCTGATACACCAAGGTTGTGTGAATTTGATCCCCAGTCAGGGCACATACAAGAGTCAACTGATGGGTGGAGCAACGGGTCAGTGTTTTTTTCTCTCTCTCATCAATAAATTAAAAAAAAAATAAGAAAGGAAAGTGTGGTGTGCAGAGAAAGCCAAGTATAGCTGGTATTTGGCTTCACTGCTTGCTGGAGTGTAAACTGTGAGCAAATTAACTCACCTCTTTGTAGGTGACATATGAGTTTTTGCAGAGAATCTCAGAAATCATTGGGGAGGAAACCCCATAAAGTCAGGGCTTGCTGCAGTCACATCAACTGAGTATTTAAAGTGATAAAATATAGGATATAGAGATATTTAGATTACCCAAACAGGATGAAAAATAGTCTGGAAATAGCCATGAAGAGCAGGGGATGCCCTGGCCTGTCTCCTGTTGGGATATGGAGAAAACATTGATTAAGGCACAGCTGGCTTCCAGAGAGAGACTAGGTTTGGCGAGTAAGAAAACTAGAGAGCACCCTAGCCAGTTTGGCTCAGTGGATAGAGCATCGGCCTATGGACTGAAGGGTCCTGGGTTCAATTCCACTCAAGGCCATATACTTCAGTTGCAAGCTCCTCCCCGGCCTGGGCCACATACAAGAGGCAACCAATTAATGTGTTTCTCTCACATCGATATTTCTCTCTAAAAATCAATGGAAAAATATCCTGATAGCTAACATTTATATAGTAAAAAAAATAATAATCCTATCTAAGAAAAGAGTAATATACAAATTAGGCCTCACTCCATCACAAATATGGTCTCTCCCATAGCCACAAGATGGTGGCGCCCAGTCTGGCTCAGCCCCACCACTGAAGTGGTCAAGCCTGTTAGCCAGGCAGGTGGCAGGGAAGGCAGGGGGCCTGAGGGGTGGACAGATGATCAGAGAGGGCTGGGGGGTCTCCTGCCTAGGCCAGAGGACTTTGCCAGAGGCCTCAGGCATGGGCAAGGGTGGAGCCAGTGATTGGAGGGGGCAGGGGCAGAGCTGGTGATCAGAGGGGTATGAGGGTGCCCTACCCAGCATAAGGCCTGGGCCAGAGGCCTCAGGCCTGGCAGGGGCAAGGCCAGAGATTGCAGGGGCCTGGCCTCTGCAGAGCCAGCAATTGGAGGGCAGGGTCAGAGGCTGCAGTGGGGCAGGGGCAGAGCCTGAGATTGCAGGGGTCTGGGCATGGGAGGAGCCAGCAATGCAGGGGCCTGGGGGTCTCCTGCCCAGGCCTGTAGCCTTGGACAGAGGCTATAGTGGGGCAAGGGCAGAGCCTGCGATTTGGGGGGGCCTAAGGGTCCCCTGCCCAGGCCTGCAGCCTTGGACAGAGGCTGCCAGTGGGGTGAGGGCAGAGCTGGCGATGGCAGGGAGCAGGATCAGAGCCGGTGATTGCAGAGGCCTGGGCTCTGTGAAGCTGGCGATCAGAGGGGCTTGGGGGTCTTCTGCCAAGGCCTGCAGCCTCAGACAGAGGCTGCAGGCCTGGGCAGGGTCAGAGCCAGTGATTTCAGGGGTTTGGGGCGTCCCCTGCCCAAGCCTGCATCCTCTGCCAGAGGTTACAGGCTTGGGCAGGGGTGGAGCTGGTGATCAGAGTGAACTACAAAGGAAACACCTTTTCTTACAGCTCATTGGCTAAGCTCCCTGTATGCCATTGGTAATATTCTTAGTAACTTGGGTAATAAGAATCCCTAAAGGCGATCTAGGGTTTTTCCACCATGCACCTGGAGAAAATAAGTGAAGGTCCACTGCTAGAGGGCTAAGAAATGTCATATCCTGCCCTAGCCAGTTTGGTTCAGTGCATAATGCCTCAGCCTGCTGACTGCAGGGTCTGGGTTCAATTCTGACCAAGGGCATGTACCTAGGTTTCAGGATCCTCCCTGGCCGGGGCCCAGGTCAGGGCATATGCAAGAGGCAACAAATCAAAGTATTCCTCTCACTTTGATATTTCTCTCTGTTTTTCCCTTCTCTTCCACATTCTCTAAAAATCAATGGAAACATATTCTCAGGTGAGGATAAAAAAAAGAAAGAAAGAAAGGTCATATCCTATGAAAGACACATCTTGAAAATGCCTAAAGAAAGTTGTCATTTTTTCATGGTGAAGAGACTGGAGTCTGTGTTGATGAAAATACCTTGGTGGCTGCAGTGACTGGCAGTAACTGCAGCAGTGGGGTGATGGGGCTGGTGGCTTCCCTTGATTAGCCTGGTTGCCTCCCACAAAGGGAGGCCAGACTGTGGCTTAGGCCCACTTTCCAAGGGGAGCAGGGAGCGGGCCTAAGCTATCAGTAGGACACCCCCTGAGGGCTCCCACTATGTGAGAGGGGCAGGCTAGGCTGAGGAACCCCCGCCCCGCCGTGCACGAATTTCATGCACTGGGCTCCTAGTAATTAATGATAATAAATCCTTGGGTGAGGATTAAAACAAAAAGCAACTAGAGAATTAGAAGGAAAGAAGGGTGTTTTAGTTACTCTTGCTGCATAATGTATAACCCCAAAATTTTAGAGGCTTAAAACCACAGTCTGTTTTTCCTTCCATGATTCTGGGAGTTGACTGGATTCAGCTAGGTGGTTTTCACCCAGGTCTCCCGTGCTGTTGCCAAGGCCAGGGCTGGAGTCACCTCAAAGGCTTCTTCAGTCCTACGACTGGCAACTGTTGTTAGCTGTCATCTAAGACCTGGAGCTGTTAGCTGGAAGAGCTACATATGCAGCCTCTCTGTGTGGTATGGGCTTCCTAGCAACATGGCAGCTGGTTTCAAAGAGCAAGCATCCCAAGACACAGGGAAGTGATATTATCTTTTATGATACAGTCTTGGAAAACATAGAGCATCGTTTTTGCCACATTCACAGACCCTCATGGACTCAAGGGGAAGGAACATCGACCTAACCTCTACATAGGAGCAGAGACCAACTTCACAATGCAGAAAAGCATGTAGGATGGGAGATCTTGTTACAGCCACCTTGGAAAATGCAGTCTTCCATAGAGGATAAGTATAAAGAACAGAAGATAGAGTTTAAGATTTCAGAAATATGGCCCTTTAAAGAGGATCACAAGGGCCATTCCTGTGGGCAGCTTATGTGGAATGGAAGCAAAGGTCATCAGAGTTGAGGAAGATATGGGATGATGAGTCAGGGGAATTGCATGGCCATCGTATGGACACTGACATCCCAGGAAAGCAGAAGACTTGAGAGAGGTGTAGTGAAGGTAGAGACGGCAACCGCTATTGTAAAACCTTTCTGAGTTTTTTGCCTTTTGTTCTGGGATGGTAAAAAGACTAATCTCTGTGAGGACCACTTGTCTTTTATTTGAGAAAAGATTTTGTTGTAGGCCTATTGTTTGTGTAAAGGTGCTAATAATTAGTATTTTTTTAGTGCTCATTCATTAATTCACTTAAACTGTACTTACTGTACTTACTCTGTGGTCAAGTCCTGTTCTAGATGATTATACAGTAGTTAACAAAGCAGACAAAGATCTCTGCCCTTGTGGTGCTTACCTTCTGTGGGAAAGACAAACATAAAAGATTTTTTAACAAGTACTATAATGCATATTATTTTTTAAAAATATATCCTCAGGAAATGCATTTTATTTTTTTCAAATGGGAACTTTTTTATTTCAAGAAAAATGATTTTAAATATAATGTTACATGTAATATATATTAATATTTTAAGAAAAATGATCTTAAATATAATAATACAATTTTAAATATAATAATGTTACATGCAGTAAACACCAATTATTCAAGAAAAACAATCTTAAATATATTATGTACAATAAACATTAATATTTTAAGAAAAAAAGGATTTTAAGTATAATGATATTACCAAAACTGTACTAACACAGTATGATATCACAAAAGTAGGAAATACTAAAAATCTGCAAATAACAGGATTACTTCTATTAGATTCTGAAATATTATTTTTTTCCCTCTGGCTCTATTTTCGTTCATCAGTTTATGTTGTTCATTATATTCCACAAATGAGTGAGATCATGTGATATTTATCTTTCTCTGACTGGCTGATTTCACTTAGCATGATGCTTTCCAGTTCCATCCATGCTGTTGCAAATGGTAAGAGTTCCTTCTTTTTTACTGCAGCGGTAGTATTTCATTGTATAGATGTACATAGTTTTTTAATCCAGTCATCTGCTGATGGGCACTTAAGCTGTTTGCAAATCTTAGCTATTGTAAATTGTGCTGCTATGAATATAGGGGTGCATATATCCTTTCTGATTGGTGTTTCTGATTTCTTTGGATATATTCCTAAAAGTGGAATTATTGGGTCAAATGGGAGTTCCATTTTTAGTTTTTTGAGGAAACTCCATATTGTTTTTCACAGTGATTGCACCAGTCTGCATTGCCACCAGCAGTGCAAGAGGGTTCCTTTTTCTCTGAATCCTTGCCAGGACTTGTCATTTGTTAATTTGTTGATGACAGCTATTCTGACAGGTGTGAGAAGGTACCTCATTGTCATTTTGATTTGCATCTCTCAGATGATTAGTGACTTTGAGCAGGTTTTCATATATCTCTTGGCTTTCTGAATGTCCTCTTTCAAAAAGTGTTTATTTATGTCCATTGCTCATTTTTTGATTGGATTGTTTATCTTCCTTTTGTTAAATTGTATGAATTCCCTATAAATTTTGGAGATTAAACCCTTATTGGAGATAACATTGTCAAATTTGTTCTTCCATACAGTGGGCTTTCTTGTAGTTTTGTTGATGGTTTCTTTTGTTGTGCAGAAGCATTTTATTTTAATGTAGTCTCATTTGTTTTTCTCCTCCTTAGTTACTATTGCCCTAGGAGCTATATCGGTAAAGATATTGCTATGACATATGTCTGATGTTTTGCTGCCTATGGATTCTTCTAAGATTTTTAAGGTTTCCCATCTTCTGTTTAACTCCTTTATCTATTTTGAGTTTATTTTTGTGTATGGTGTAAGTTGGTGATCTAGTTTTATTTTTTGCAAGTATCTGTGCAATTTTTCCAACATCATTTATTGAAGTGACTGCCTTGTCTTCATCATATGTTTTTGCCTTCTTTGTCAAATATTAATTCAGCACAATTGGGTCAATTTCTGGGTTCTCTTTTTGGTTCCATTGGTCTATATGTCTGTTCTTGTACCAATACCAGGTAGTTTTGAGAACAGTGGCTTTGTAATATAGTTTGATATCTGGTATTATGATCTCTCTAACTTTGTTCTTGTTTATCAGAATTGCTGCAGCTATTCTGGGTCTTTTTTTATTCCAGATAAATTTTTGGAGAGTTTGTTCTAGGTCTGTGAAATATTCTGTTGGTATCTTAATTGGGAGTGCATTGAATCTATAGATTGCTTTGGGTAGTATGGACATTTTAATGATGTTGATTCTACGAATCTATGAACATGAGTTTTACCTCTTCTTTTCCAATTTGGATGCCCCTTATTTCTTCTTGTCTGATCACTATGGCTAGCACCTCCAGTACTATGTTGAAAAGGAGTGGTGAAAGTGGGCATTCCTGTCTTGTTCTTGTTCTTGTTCTTAGTTTTTGCCCATTAAGATGATGTTGGCTGTAGGTTTGTCATATATGGCCTTTATCATGTTGGGATATGCTCCCTCTATTCCAACTTTGCTGAGAGTTTTTATAAAAAATGGATGTTGGATTTTGTTGAATGTTTTTTCTGGATCTATTGATATGATCATGGGATTTTTGTCTTGCAATTTGTTTATGTGCTGTATCACATTTATTGATTTGTGAGTATTGTACCAGCTTTGCATCCCTGGAATAAATCCTATTTGACCATAGTGTATGACTTTTTTAATATATTGCTGGATGCAGTTTGCTAGTATTTTGTTGAGGATTTTAGCATCTATGTTTATCAGGGATATTGGCCTGTAATTTTCTTTCTTTGTAGTGTCATTTTTTTTAAAAAAATACATTTTATTGATTTTTTACAGAGAGGAAGGGAGAGGGATAGAGAGTTAGAAACATCGATGAGAGAGAAACATCAATCAGCTGCCTCCTGCACACCTACTGGGGATGTGCCAGCAACCAAGGTACATGCCCTTGACCAGAATCGAACCTGGCACCTTTCAGTCCGCAGGCTGACGCTTTATCCGCTGAGCCAAACTGGTCAGGGCTCTTTGTAGTGTCTTTATCTGGTTTTAGAATTAGGATAATCTTGGCCTCATAAAGAGAGTTTGGAAGTGTGCCTTCTTCTTGGATTTTCTGAAATAGTTTGAGGAGTATAGGTGTTAATTCTTCTTTGAATGTTTGGAAAAACTCCCCTGTGAGGCCATCCAAACCTGGTCTTTGTTTGGGGGAGTTTTTTTTTTGTTTTTATTACTGCTTTTATTTCATCAGTGGTTATTGGCCTATTCAGGTTTTTTGCTTCTTGCTGATTAAGTTTTGGGAGATTGTATTTTCTAGGAATTTGTCTATTTCATCCACATTGTCCAGCTTATTGTCATATAGTTGCTAATAGTATTTTCTTACAATCCTTTGTGTTTCTGTGGTGTCTATGGTTACTTCTCCATTTTTGTTTCTGATTTTATTTATTTGGGCCTCTTTTTTTTTTTTGAAAAAATTCTTGCAGTGTGAGGTGCTTGCAGCGTGAGAGGGCATGCAGCATGAGGGGTGTGCAGCGTGAGGGGCATCTATTTGGGCCTCTCTTTGTTGCTTGATGAGTCTGGCTAATGGTTTATCAATTTTGTTTATCCTTTCAAAGAACTAGCTCTTGGTTTCATTGATTTTTTTGGTATTTTTTTTTAGTCTCTATATTATTTATTTCTGCTCTAATCTTTATTATTTCATTCTTCTACTTACTCTGGGCTTTTCTTGTTGTTCTCTTTCTAGTTCTTTAAATATTAGGGTTAAATAGTTTATTGCAAAATAAATAAATAAATAAATAAATAAATAAATAAATAGTTTATTGCTGATTTTTCTTTTTCTTTTTTGGCGATATGCCTATAGGGCTATGAACTTCCCTATCAGGAGTGCTTTTGCTGTGTCTCAGAGATTTTGGGTTGTTGTATGTTCATTTTCGTTTGTTTCCAGGAAGTTTTTTATTTATTTCTTGATCTCATTGGTAACCCATTCATCTAATCTAATAAAAGAGTAATATGAAAATTGACCCTCACTCTGTTACACCTAAGCCATGCCCACCAGCCAGGCCACTCCCACCAGCCAATCAGAGCGACTGCATGCAAATTAACACAGCCAAGATGGCTGCCAGCAGCCATGGAGCTAGAGCAAACAGGAGGCTTCCATTGCACCAGCAATGGAGGAAACTGCCTGCCTAGGTCAGCTATGGCCTCCGCTCAAGGCAACAATGTTTCAATTATAGAAGATAAATAAACCCCAGAAACCTGATTCCAGCCAGCCTTACTGGGACGTTGGTCAATGGGAGCTATGGGCAGCCTGAAAACGTCCCTCATCCCCTCACCCAGGCTGGCCACACCCCCATGGGGTGAGGGTCCCCACTGGGGGGCTTGGCCAGCTTGCAAACAGCCATCAGCCCCTCACCCAGGCTGGCCAGGCATGCCAGCAGGTGGACATCCCCAAAAGGGTTCCAGACTGCGAGAGGGCACAGGCTGGGCTTAGGGACCCCCCTCCCCGAGTGCACAAATTTTTGTGCACCGGGCCCCTAGTTGTTTAATAACATGCTATTTAGCCTCCATGTGTTTGAATGTTTTTGGGTGTTTTTACTGTAGTTGATTTCTAATTTCATTCTACTGTGATTTGAGAAGATGCTTGATATGATGTCAGTCTTCTTGAACTTGTAGAAACTTGTTTTGTGTCCTACCATGTGGCCTCTCTTTGTGAATGATCTATGTGCACTTGAGAAGAATGTATATTCTGCTGTGTTGGGGTGAAATGTTTTATAAATCTCTATTAAACCTATCTGATCCAATGTGTCCTTTAGGGTCTCTGTTTCCTTGTTAAGATTTTCCCAGTGAAGTCACAGGGGTGTTGAAGTCCTCTACTATGACTATATGGTTTCAATCTCTTCATTAAAGTCCTCTCGAAGTTTTTTAAAAAATATATTTAGGTGCACTTCTATTGGGTGCTTATATGTTTACTTGGGTTATATCCTTTTGTTGGATCAATCCCTTTAGTACTATGTGGTGACTTTTGTCTCTTGTGATAGCCTTCATTTTAAAGTCTATTTTGTCAGATATGAGTATTGCTACTCCAGCTTTTTTTTCTTTTCCAGTTGCATGGAAAAATTTTTTCCATCCTTTCACTCTCATCCTGTGCATGTCTTTTGTTTTGAGATGGGTCTCTTATAGACAACATATAGTTGGGTCATGTTTTTATATCCATTCAACCACCCACACCTGTTGATTGGAGCATTTAATCCATTTACATTTAGGGCTATTATTGAAAGGTACTTATTTATAGCCATTTTAATTTTGTATGGCTAAGTTTCTCTTTCTGTTTTTTTTTCTTTTCAGCAATTCCTTACAGCAGTCTCTTTAGCATCATTTTTTTTAGTTTTTCGTTTTGTTTTGTTTTGTTTTGTTTTTTAGCATTTTTTGTAATGCTCACTTGGGGATGATGAACTCCTTTAGCCTTTTTTTTTTTTTTTGTCTGGGAAGCTCTTTATTTGACTGTCTATTTTTAATGATAGACTTGCTGGATATAGTAATCTTGGTCTCAGATCCTTGCTTTCCATTACCTTGAGTACTTCATGCCATTCCCTTCTGGTCTGTAGAGTTTCTGATGAGAAATCAGATGTCAGACTTATGGGAACTCCTTTGAAGGTAACAGTTTTTTTTTTCTCTTGCTGCCTTTAAGATTCTCTCTTGGTCTTTAATTTTAGGCATTTTAATTATGATGTGTCTGGGTTTAGGTCTGTTAGAGTTCTTCTTGTTTGGGGTTCTCTGTGCCTCCTGAACTTGTGTGACTTTTTCCTTTACCAGGTTAGGAAAGTTTTCTGCCATTATTTCTTCAAACACTTCTCTATTCCTTTCTCCCTTTCTGCCTTTTCTGGCACACCAGCTATTCTAATATTGTTATATTTCACATTGTCCCATAGTTCCCTTAAGCTGTCCTCCTGTTGTTTAATTGTTTTTTCTTTTTGGTTCTCTGATTGAGTGATATTTTCAACTTTGTCTTCTAATTCACTGATTTGATCCTCAGCTTCCCCTAATCTACTGAGTATTCCTTTGAATATGTTCTTTTTTTGTGTTATGTCATTCTTTATTCCAGACTGTTCTTTTTTCATAGTTACTATATCTTTTTTCATACTGTTGAGAATTTTTGCCATCATTACTCTGAACTCTGTTTCAGATAAATTTATTATCTCTGCTTCATTTATCTCTTCTTCTGGAGAATTCTCTAGTTCTTTCATTTGGGGGTTGTTTCTTTGTCCCCTCATTTTGGTTGTTTGTTTAGGTTTGCAACTAGGTTTTAGGTAGATTCTCTACACCTCTCAATCTCTAGTGCAGAGTAGTATTAAAGGCTATTTCTGACAAATTGGATTAGGCAAAGCCTCAAAGCCTCCAGAGACTGCCTCTGTCTACAGACTAATAGGATTTTAACTGGAATTGCCCCCAGGCAATCATCCTCAGGTGTGGCAATAGTTTTTTCAACAGAGCGGGGCAGTTGCTTCTGCCTGGAGGCTAATTGTTACTTCTAATCTCTTAAGTGGCCTCAAGGCAAGGTGTTTTCCAATAAGATGTGTCCACTGTTTTCCCCCCAGGCAAGGCAAATGTCTATGTGGGAAAAATGTCCTCTACTGTATGAGGGAATGACTCAGCCCAGGAAACTTGGGGTGTCTGCCTTCTGAGCTTTATCCCCCCCACAAGTCCCAGACCTGGGTTCTCTCACAGCTTCAGTTCCCTTTGCCAGAGCACAAGGCCAGTGGCTCCACAGGGAATTTTTGTGTGTTAGTCCTTTAAGAGGGTGCCCGAACTTTCAGCTGCCACTCCCCCATTGCTTTTCACAGCTAGATGTTATGTGGATACCTTCTTCAGATTTGATGCTCTCTGCTGGAGAGCCCAGCTTGGGGATTAGATCCCAGAGTATCATCTCCCCCCCCCCCACCTCCTCTCCCCACATACACACAGCTGAGATATCTCTCTAGGACTTCAGTTGCTGTCTGTGGGCACCCGGCCAGCCCTTTCATGACTCCACCTCTCCTACCAGTCTTTATGCTGTCTCCAACTTTGGTCCTCTGGTATCAGGGTTCTCTCTCCTGTGAGTTTTTCATTGATTATTCAGGAAGCTGTTCCAATATTTCAGTTGTAATTCCTGCTTGTTCCTGGGAGCATGTCCATGCCCATATTATGTTTTATGGGAATAAATGCTAAGGGGAAAATCCAAGTTTCCTGTACATTTTATTTATTTTTCATGTTGTTAATCCTCACCAGAGGATATTTTTTCATTGACTCTCTGTTTTTTTGTTTTTTTTTTTAAGAGAGAAAGTGGAAGGGAGAGGGAGAGACACAGAATATTGACATGAGAGGGACACATCCTTTGGTTGCCTTCTGCATGCACCTGACCAGGGCCACCAGGTTGAGTCTGCAACTGATGTATTTTCCGGCGTATAAGACGACTGAGCGTATAAGACGATCCCCAACTTTTGAGAAGATTTTCCTGGGTTAAAAAGTTCAGATGGAGACCATATGTGGCACAAAAAGGAGCAGACCAGAGACACTTGCGGTCTCCGTCTGGCTCCATTGAAATGAATGGAGTGCAGCCATTTTTGAGCTTCCCCCACCGTATGCGGCATCCGCAGATTTTCCATTCTGGCTCAGAAGTTTCAGCACCCACCCTATAAGACGACACCCTATGTATAAGACAACTCCCAACTTTTGAGAAGATTTTCCTGGGTTAAAAAGTCGTCTTATACGCTGGAAAATACTATATTTGCCCTTGACTGGGATTAAATTTTGGACCTTTCAGTTCCAGGGCTGATACTCTATCCACTGAGGAAAATGGCTAGGACTTTTTCTTCTTCTTAAAGAAAATTTTGTAGCCTGGCCAGTTTGGCTCAGTGGTTGAGCACTGACCTATGAACCAGGAGATCATGGTTCAATTTCCAGTCAGGGCACATGCCCAAATTTCGGACTCAATCTCCAGTGGGGGCATGTAGGAAGCAGCCAATTAATGATGCTTCTCTCTCTCTCTTCCTCTCATTTCTTCTCTGAAATCAATAAAAATGTGTTTTAAAAAATAAAGAAAACTCTTTAACATTTCTTATAATACTGGTTTGTTGGTGATGAACTCCTTTAGTTTTTTCTTGTGTGGGAAGCTCCTTATCTGTCCTTGGATTCTAAATGATAGTCTTGCTGGGTAGAGTAATCTTGATTGTAGGTCCTTGCATTTCATCACTTTGAATACATATTTCTTGCCAGTTCCTCTGGCCTGCAAAGTTTCTGTTGAGAAATCAGCTCCCAGTCTTATAGGAAGTCCAGTGTAGATAACCAACTGCTTTTCTTTTGCTGCTTATAAGATTGTCTCTAATCTTTGGGATTTTAATTGTGATATGTCTTGATGTGGGCCTCTTTGGATTCATCTTGTTTGGTACTCTCTGTGCTTCTTGAACTTATATGTCTTTTTCTTTCACTAGGTTAGGAAAGCTTTCAGTCATTATTTGTTCAAATAAGGTTTTGAATCCCTTGCTCACTCTCCTCTCCTTTTGGTATCCCTATAATGTGGATGTTGTTACAGTTGATGTCCTAGAGATCCTATAACTATCCTCATTTTTAAAATTTTTTTTTCCTTTTTGCTGCTCTGATTGGGCTTCTAGCTTATCATCCACATCACCAATTCTATCCTCTGTTTCATCTAATCTGATGTTGATTTTTTCTAATGTATCCTTCATTTATGACTTTTTTTTATGGTTTCAATATCATTTGATATCCTGTTGAAATTCTTACCAGGTTCCTAAAGCACATTTACAACCATTGTTTTGAAATTAGTATCTGGTAGTTTGCTTGTCTTCATTTCATTTAGTTCTTTTTATCTGGAGATTTCTCCTATTCTTTCATTTGGGACATGTTTCTTTGTCTCCCCATTTTGGCTGCCTATCTGAGTTTATTTCTATATATTAGGTAGATTTTCTATGTCCCCTGGTCTTGGTAGAGTGGCCTTATGTATTAGGTATTCTGTAAGGCCCAGTGGTGTAGCCTCACTGGTCACCTGAGTCAGGTAGGCTATGTGCATCTTCCTATTATAGTTGAGCCATGATTGCTGTTGGCAATCAATGGGAGTGAGCAACCCAAGCCTGATAAACAACAAGGATGGGCTATCACTATAGCAAAGCAAAAGCTGTGCAGGGGCCAACCCCACAGAGCAGGACTCTCTTCAGCAAGGCTGTGGTTCCCCCTGTATCTTCCCCTTGAGTGTATCACTCATGAAGGCTGTTGGGTGCTACTCCAGGCATGATCTGAAGCTGGCTAAAGGGTGGGCTGGCTCTGGGGCCTCCCAGGTGGTCAGTGACCACCTATGACCTCCTCAGGGCCACACAGCATGAGCTACAAAGTTATCTGCAGATGGCTGTTACTTATGCTGGGCTTGGAGGTGCCATGGAGAGGCCACACTGCAAACAAAGTCTGGATGCCATTTTGAAAGAAGTATGGGGCATGCTGAGGCCAGATGCTGCTTGTTTGTAGTTTGAGAACCTTTGAGAGAATTTAGGAAAGTCCACAGCTTTGGGCCTTAATCTTGGGCCAAGATTAAGGTGACCAGATTTAAAGCGGTACACCATTGACCGGGTGTGGGGTGGGGTGGGAGGGTGGGGTGGGGGGGAGGGGAGGGGCAGTTCTTTTTTTTCCTCTCTCTCTTTTTTATTATTACTTAAAATATTACAAAGAGTAATCGGGATTTTTTTAAAACGCCGCAGGATGCGGGACAAACTGTTAAAAATCGGGACTGTCCCGCCAAAAGCGAGACGTCTGGTCACCTTAGCCAAGATAGGGATTTATTTGGAAAAGTTACTGGAAGGGATATGACCCAAATATTGGATGGGGTGGGGTCTCAGGGAAACATGAAGGCAGGTTGATGGAAACTCAGATATAGCACCTGCTTGCTCACTCTGTGGGAGGAGGGCTTAGCATAGGAACAATGGCTTCTGTCAGTACAGTTGTCTGAGAGAAAGCTGTCCCTTCAGTTCTCCCCACAAAGTCAGACAATTTGGTTCTTCTCCATATGTCCATGGTACCATTTAAGCTGGTGCCCCAGCACTGGCATTCATAGGGAGTTAGTCCATCAGTGATTAAGTCTGTGCTTGGGTCCTTTAAGAGAACACCTGGGACTCTAGCAGCCCCTTCATCTCATTCAGCTACAATCCCTGCTGGTTTTCACAGCTAGAAGTTATGGGGACATCTCTTCCTGGCACTGGAACTCTGGTCTGGCAGGGGGGGTGAGTGGCTCGTGTGTGGCTGGGACTTTTTGCTCCTCAGTGGGTATCTCTGCAGGGAAGATTACCCTCCTGATTTTTAACCAGCCTGTTCTGCTACTCTTACCAGTCTCACGGTGGCTCTTGTGTATCCATAGTTATAGGACTTCTGCTCAGCTAGATTTCAGGCAGTTCTCAATGATGGCTGTTCTGTAGTTTGGTTGTAATTTTAATGTGGTTGTGGGAGGATGCCAGAACTGCATTTACTTACTTGACCATAACTCTAATTCTATGTGCATTTACTTACTTGACCATAACTCTAATTCTATGTGCATTTTAGCTCATATAACAGGAGTTAGAGCATGGATCTGGGAACCAGACTGCTGGAGCGTGGATACCAGTTCTGCAACTTATTAGTTACTAGAGGCCCAATGCATGAAATTCGTGCACTCAGAGGGCTCCTCAGCCTAGCCTGTGCCCTCTCAAAGTCCAGGAGCCTTCAGGGAGCAGGCATTAGCACTGCTGTGGAGGTGGGAGAGGCTCCCGCCACTGCCGCTGCTCTCACCAGCCATGAGCCCAGCTTCTGGCTGAGCGGTGTTCCCCCTGTGGGAGCACACTGACCACCAGGGAGCAGCTCCTGCATTGAGCGTCTTCCCCCTGGTGGTTAGTGTGTATCACAGCAACTGGTTGTTCTGTCGATTTGCATATTAGCCTTTTATTATATAGGATGTGATTTTTGGCAGGTTACTTAGTCTCTCTCAACCTTAGTTTCCCTCATCTGTAAAACATAGAAAATAATGGTTCCTACAGCAAAAGTTATCAGGATTAAGTGAGTTAATACAGGTAAAGAAGTTAGGACCTGAGGCCTGGTGGAGGAAGTCATGGGCTTCAGGGTTCCTACTGGAGCTTTGGGACCAAGCTTAGGTTGGTAAGTAATTCATTCATTACATTCTGGGAACAAATAAAACATCCATGTCAAATTGAGGAGTGGTTTCTCAGAGGGAAGCTACATAGGCTAGTGTAAATAGGGGTCGCACTTGAATAGTACAGGCCTGGATAGTAAATGAAGCTCTACCTCTTATGGTAATTGGGCAAGTTACTTAATCCTCTGAGACTTATTTTTTTTCTTATGAAAATTGGGAGTAATGATACCTATCTTGTATAGGTCTTATAAAATATACTATATCAAGAGGCTGACAGTGTCTAGTATGTAGATAGATGCTCATTGAATCACATTTTCACTGGGTAAGTCAGCAGGTCATCTCTGTACATAGAATGTTTACTGGTCCAATCTTCATGCAGTGTTTAAAAATGAGCATTTCCTCTGTACTCACAATAATGAAATAATATCAGAATCCATTATCCATTGAACGAGAAAATGAGACATCCATCCCCTCTTGATAGGACATTCACTTTGAATGGCATTTTCCTGAAGGGCTTTGGGAGGCCTGGGCTTTCACTGATTCTGCTATAGAAAAATTTCTGGCCAGCTACTGCCGCACCTCAAGGATACTGCTGTATCTTGCTGTGACCTTTTCTAAAACTTTGGCAGAAAAATGTAGAATACAGCATTCTAACCCAGCAAAGCAAGTCTGGGGTAATGAATGAGCTCATAGAAATCTTTTGTGTATGTATCTGGCATGGTAGATTGAGCCAACACAGAAAATACAAATATAGAAATACCAGGTAAAATATTCTAAGGAAAAAAGCTTAAACACATAGTTGAGCTTGGCTGGAAGAAAGGCTATGTGGGGTTCTCCAATCTTGAAATGCCTTCAGCCTTGCCAACATGTTGACTGTAGTCTTGTGAGAGATCCTGAGCCAGAGCTACAGGGCACTCAAATTTCTGACCCACAGGAACTGTGAGAAAATAAGGGGTTTTGTTTTGTTTTGTGTTAAGCTGCTAAGTATGGGGTAATCTGTTACCCAATAATAGATAATCAAAGGACTGTGATTACTCAAAATCACTATATAAAGCTTCTGAAAATCTTTGAGAGCTGTGTCCAGGAAAAAGCTAACCATCTCTAAGAATGGTTATTTCTTCTTAGAGACAGTGAGAATAACATACGTATGTTTTCCTTTTAGTTTTGGCCACCAGGACCATCACAGGCAAATTAATGGCCCAGTTGTAATCGTGCAAGACCCTATGGTCTATTTATGTGTGTGTTCTTACTCCTGGTCTTTTATTATGACTTGCTTGGTTCTTCATCCCGATTTGTTTTATCACTATTTTTAATCCTGATTTTTTAGTTCATTTTTATATTTTTCTATATTATATGAATTATGTTAAGCCATCTCAAATCCAGTTTACAGAGACGCAAGGCATTCAGAAATACTTTTTAAAAAATAGTTAAGTTCACACCTGTTGAACAGGAGGTGTCTGGAGGCGGTGGTGGGGACAATCAGGTAATGCAAGCGTGGATCAAGAATGGGCATTTGGCCAGGGTTAATTTGGATTGGGTCAGAAAATAGCAAGTGATTATGAAAAAAAAAAAAAGCAATTGATCACCACTCCCAGGGGGAGGGGCCAAGGGTTTACCAAGTCGCACAGGGTAATATCAAGGCCTTCCCACGACACCCCGCCCGCCCTCCCTTCTCCCCCCGCCTCCCCTCCCCTCCCGGGGTCCTCCCCTTCCCTCCCGGGCCCCGCCCTCCCTTCTCCTCCCCTCCTCTCCTGGGGCCCGCCCTCCCCTGCCGCAGCCCCGCCCCTCCCTTCCTCCGCCCTCCGCCCTCTCGCTGCGCGCGCGCCGCGCCTTCTACCTCCGTCTGGCGGCGGCCAGGCCTCCCGGACGGTTGCGCGCTCCGCTCCTCCCTCCGCCCGCGCGCGCCTTACCGCCTCGCTAGGCTCCCTCCTTCGGGGCGGTTGGGCCGCGCGCCCGTGGGGGCGGGGCCTGGAGGAGGCGGTGGAGCCAATGGGGCGCGGCGGCGGTGGCGGCGGTGGCGGTGGCCGCGGAGGCGGTGGCGGTAGTGGCGGTGGCTGGGTCGGGCCCCGACGGGCGGCGGCTGCTGAGGCGGAGGGAGGCGGCGGCGGCGGCGAAGGAGGCGGCGGCGGCGGCGGAGGGGGGAAGATGGCGGCGCCCGTCCTGCTGAGAGTGTCTGTGCCGCGGTGGGAACGGGCGGCCCGGTATGCAGTGTGTGCCGCCGGGATCCTGCTGTCCATCTACGCCTACCACGTGGAGCGGGAGAAGGAGCGGGACCCCGAGCACCGGGCCCTCTGCGACCTAGGGCCCTGGGTGAAGTGCTCCGCCGCCCTTGCCTCTAGGTAGCCTGGCTGAGGGGGGCGAGCCGGGAACGGCCGAGTGGGGTGAGGGCGGGGGCTGGGGGTGGGGGGCGCGCGGCGGGGGCTGGGGCCTGGGGCTTGGTGCGGACCGGGCCGCGGAGGAACCCACGGCGGGCCAGTGTAGGTAGGGGGCGGCGGCCTGGGGCTCCGGTCCTGGGGCGGCCCGAGAGCAGGCCGCCGGGGTGGCGGCCGCGGGGCCGCGAGACGGGCGAGGAGGGATGAGGTGGCAGAGTGCAGCCGGGAGGCCGGCGCGGACCGGGAGCCGTTGGGCAGGCGGGGGCCGGGTGGGAAGGAGCGAGAGGGGTTCGCGGAGAGCGGGTCCGGCGGGCTTGACAGATTTCCCCGGCGGCGCGGGGAGGCGGGTCGGGGGCGTCGGCCCGTGGGCTGGGATCGCTGCGGTCCGAGGAGGTGCGGCAGGCATGGCCCGGGCGGCGGTGCCGCTGTGGTCCCGGTGCCAGGACAGGTGTTTCCGCGGACAGGCCTCTTTGTACTCTGGCGCTAATGAGAATTTGCACTCGCCGAGCCGGTGACATTTGCGGGCCGACACGACTTTGACCCTGCCCTGGAAGAAGATGCCAGCACTTAGCGTATCTGATTTTTTGGGTGTCCCCTGTATATTTCAGTGTTCTAGGGATGGGGAAATGGCCCACGTTTGGGTCTAGCTTACGCTTCACGTCAGTATGTCATGTGTAGTGGTGTTTTGGGCTTTGGGGTGACTTTTAAACGTGTTGGTTACTGTAATAGGATCGCCACAGAAGATTAAAAGTACATGCATTGCTAAACTGGAGGTATTGGTCGGTTTATTCGTTTGTTTTAAAAAACGATGTAGTTGACTTACCTATTACATTTTATTTTCTGCATTAGCTTTACCTAGACAGATTACTTAATAAAAGAGGAATTTATATCTTAAAAGTGGTCGGTTGTTTTTTTTTTTATTAATTTAGGAAGATTCGTTTTAAAAAGTAGCAAAAGTGAAATGATTTCAAAGTTGATAGGTTACAATTTTTATAGACTTACTATGCCTAACGTTTTGAATTTGTTAACTGTAGTCACCTTTGAACAATTTCTTCCCCTCCTGTAAATTGCTAGGTAGACAATTGTATACGCTTACCTGTTTTATTTTGACCTACATATTAGTGATTACAGGAACAAGCTAGCATTGAAGTTTGTCTTGTAACTATTTACAAACTTCATCTGTTTAATGGAGATACAGAAATTTGTAAATTAAAGTGACTTTAGTCTGATTTATAGGCCAATTTTCTTTTGGAATTAGGTAGAATAAACATCATTAAAAGTTCTTATTTTGCTAAAGTGAAAAAGTTCTTACTTTGCTAAAGTAAAAGCAGGTTATTGGAAACTGCAAGTAGTTTTTAAAATTCTATTTAAGTATTGATTGCCATTTAGCAGTAGTAGTTAAAAACATGACTATTTCAGGAAAAGTAAGTTTGAGTAGAATTGAAGATAAAGGATGAGAAAAATTAACTGATGGAAGGAATCCTGAAGAAAGCCTTCTATTAGAATCCAGTGTTAATTCATGTGACTTGTTGAAACTCATGTTGTTCTCATTTCTCAATTCTTAAGTGTCCTAATTTAAATAGAATGAAGTAGAGATTGATGAGAATCATGAGTGTCTGTGTGTGTGTGTGTATATGTGTAAAGTCCTGTAGTATTTTGAAAGCAACACTAAAAGAATAGTTCCCAGACTTTTGGATTTCAAAAGAAATATTTCCCCCAAAATTGGGACACTGTAATAGAGTTGACAGTTTTTTGTCCTTCCAGGTATAGGCAAAAAACAGCAATAATAACCCACCAGTATTTACTGCCACCATAATTTCATTTAAAAAATGGATATTTTGCCTGGACAGTTGACTTAGTGGTTGAGCATCGACCTAGGTCACGAATTCCAGTCAGGGCACATGCCTACTGTGTGGGCTGGATCCCCAGTGTGGGCTATACTGGAGGCAGCTGATCAATGATTCTCTCTTCATCACTGATGTTTCTATCTCCCTCCCTCCCCTTTCCTCTCTGAAATCAATAAAAAAATATTTTTAAAAAATAAAAATAAAGGATATTTTAACTCAGTTTGAAAGAACATTATCTCAGAATAAAAGCCCTTTAAATAGAATCATTTAACTTTATTAAAAAGTGTACTTTCTTTTCTTTATTTGTCCTTATCTAATAAAAGAGTAATATGCAAATTAAACATAACTTTGAGACACTAAGCCACGCCCACCAGCCAATCAGAGCAGCTGTATGCAAATTAACCCAGCCAAGATAGCAGCCAGCAGCCACCAAACTAGAGCAAACAGGAGGCTTCCATTGCACCAGTGATGGAGTTGCAACTGCCTGCCTAGGCTGGCCAGGCCTCTGCTCAAGGCAACAATGATTCAATTATAGAAGCCACAGAGCTGAAGCAAACAGGAGGCTTCATTGCCTGACTAGGCCGATGCTCAAGGCAACAAAGTTTCAATTATAGAAGATAAACCCCAGAAACTTGATTCCAGCCAGCCTCGCTGGGACATTGGGTCAGTGGGAGGTGTGGGCAGCCAGCAAACAGCCCTCAGCCCCTCACCCAGGCAGGCCACATCCCCATGGGGTGAGGGTTCCCACTGGGGGGCTTGGCCAGCCTGCAAACAGCCATCAGCCCCTCACCCAGGCTGGCCAGCAAGTGGACATCCCCCGAAGGGTCCCAGCCTGCAAGAGGGCAGAGGCCGGGCTGAGGGACCCCCTCGAGTGCACAATTTTTTGTGTATTGGGCCCCTAGTTTTAATATAAATTAGTGAAAACTGGCAAACCTGCATCAGCCTTCCAGCTGAAATTAGGTATCTCCTGATGTGGTCTCAAGCTAGTCACTTATCTTCCTACAGCCTCCTTGTTTCATGTATTAAATGGGAGTATTAAAATTTGCTTTACCATATGAATGGTAGGATTAAAGGTGATACATGGTATCAAAACCCGGAATAAAGTATGTACTCAGTTGTAGCTGCTAACTAGATTAGAGGTGTTTTTTTTAGTGTCTGGTAATAAACACCTTTAAGTAGTGTAAGTTCTTGTTTAAGGTTTAGTCACTTAAGTATTTTAAATGTCAATTGTCTTAGTGTTTATTGCTCATTCTATGGCAGACTAGAGAGACTTAAAATCTATTGAAAACTATTTTAAAAGTGTGGCAAGAAAAACAAAATATGCTGATTATTCCTTATAGGTATTTCCTTTAAATTACATTAGACTGCTTCCTTCTAAGAAAGGTTTCTATGTAAAAATAGTACAAATGACCTCAAAAGATTAATAGACTTGACCATTCTACAGTTTAAAATACACACACACACACACACATACATATATTAATTTCATTGAGGAAGGGACAGGGAGAGAGGGAAACATCAATAATGAGAGAATCATGGATTGGCTGTCTCCTGCACACCCTCCACTGGGGGGAGCCCTCAACTGGGTATGTGTCCTGACTGGGAATTGAATCATGACCTCCCAGTTCATAGGTCAATGTTCAACCACTGAGCAATACCTGCTGGGCCATACTATAGTTTGTAAGTGTAATCAGAGTATTTGTCCTGCCTGGTCGGTGGGTAGAGTATTGTCCTGTGGCCTGAAGGGTCGAGGGTTCTATTCCCGGTCAAGGGCACCTATGTACCTTGGTTGCAGGTTCCTTGGATCCCCGGCCTTTGTGTGGGATGCAACCGGTTAAAGTGTCTCTCTCACTCACATTGCTGTTATTTTTTTCCCATCTCTGTCCCTCCTCCCTCCTTTTTACTTGCTCTAAAAGTCAATGAGAAAAATATCCTTGGTGAAGGTTACACACACACACTCACACACACACACACACACACACAACTCGCAACATTTAAATGGTAATAATAGTATTTGAAAACTATCAAGTCCTCAAAAAGCTGCCTTATTTTGCAAAATATTGGACTAGTAGGTCTCACCTGTCTTTAAAAAAAATTAGTACCATATATTTACTATTCCCCCTTCCCATTGAGATCATACATTTTTAGAATTCGTCCAGTTGCCCAAGGTAACATAGTGTTGGGGCTAGAAGTCTGGCTTCCAGAGTCTTTTTTAGAGTTCCCCCTGCCTGCATTTTTTTAGTTAAATTCTTGTATTAGTAATACATTCATTGCTTCCAATTTAAAAGGATACTAAAGTATATATAGGAAACAGGCTCCTTCATATCCATTCCCCCCAAAATGTAGTTCTCCCTCTTCATAAGCAGCCATGAAAGTTATCAGAGCTGTTTTATGCCTATATAAGTGTAAGTAAATATGGTTATAGTCTTTCCATTTTATAAACATGAAATTATATATTCTGATCTGTACTTTATTTTTGCTAGCATTTCCATCACCACCATATTATTATTTTTACTATATTTTTATTGATTTCAAAGAGGAAGGAAGAGGGAGAGAGAAACATTGATTGGCTGCCTCCTGCATGCCCCACATTGGGGATGGAGCCTGCAACCCCGGCATGTGCCCTTGACCAGGATCAAACCTGGGGCCATTTAGTCCGCAGGCTGATGTTCTATCCACTGAGCCAAACTGTCTAGGGCACCACCATATCATTAACTGCTTATTACCTTCATATTTGGTGGAATGTTAATAACTGCTAGTATGTAAAAAAAAATTGTTCTAGTAGGCATTTTGTTGTTAATCCTCACCTGAGGATGTTTTTCCATTGATTTTTAGAGTGGAAAGAAAGGGGAAAAACAGAGAGAAACATCAATGTGAGAGATACATTGATTGGTTGCCTCCCACAAGCACCCCCACCAGGGCTGGGGATCCAGCCTGCAACTGAGTACGTGCCCTTGACCTGGATCGAACCTGGGACCCTTTGGTCTGCAGGCTGATACTGTGTCCACTGAGCCAAACCATCTAGGGCTGTTTTTTTAATAATTAAAAATTTTAAAAATTACAGTTGACCTGGAATATTATATTAGTTTCATGTGTACACCGTAGTTATTAGACATATATTTATATAACATGACTTGGTCACCCCGATAAGTCTAGTACTCATCTGACACCACACATAGCTATTATAATATTGTTGCCTGACTATATTCCTATGCTATATTTTACATCCCCATGTTTTTGTGTTTTTTTTTTGTAACTGGCAATTTGTACTTCTTAATCACTACCTTTTTTTCACCCAACCCTTCAACCCCCCTCTATTCTGGCAACCATCAGCTTGTTCTCTGTGTCTATGAATCTTTTTCTGTTCTGCTTATTCATTTCTTTTGATTTTTGGATTCTACATGTAAGTGAAATCATATGGAATTTGTCCTTCTCTGTCTGACATTTCACTAAGCATAATTCCCTCTTGGTTCATTCATATTGTTGCAGATGGTAAGATTTCATTCTTTTTTATGGCTGAGTTATATTCTGTTATACAAAGTGGGGCAAAAGGAGGTTTATAGTTGTGAGTATGCAAAACACAGTTTATTCTTTTATTATTATTTATTAATTACTAGAGGCCCGGTGCTCAAAATTCATGCATGGGGGATGTCACTCATCCCAGCCTGCACCCTCTCCAGTCTGGGACCCCTTGGGGGATGTCCGACTGCTGGTTTAGCATATTCCCTCTATATTGGCAGTCAGACATCCCTCTCACAATCTGGGGCTACTGGCTCCTAACCACTTGCCTGCCTCATTGCCCTTAACCACTGTGCCTGCCAGCCTGATAGCCCCCTAATTGACCTGATTAATGCCTAACTGCTTTCCTGCCAGCATGATCATCCCCAGTAGCCTCCACCTGCCCTTCCCTGTCAGCCTGATTGCCTCCAACTGCCTTCCTCTGTGGGGCTGAGGAGACTGAGGGACTCCGGCTGGATGAGGTGGGCCTGAGGGGACTGGGGGACTGAGGCAGGATGAGGTGGGGGTGAGGGGACTGGGTGCTGCCATCTTGTGGCTATGGGTGCCACTGTCTTGTGAGGGTGTGACAGTCAATTAGCATATCCCCTCTTCATTAGATAGGATTGTATTATTTTCTATTTGAACAGCTATAAACCTTTTGTCCCACCCTGTATGTACCACATCTTTACCCATTTGTTTCTCAATAGACACTAGGTTGCTTTCATATCTTGGCTATTGTAAGTAATGTCACAGTGAACACAGGGAGTGGACACACCATTTTGGATTCATGTTTTGGATTTCTTCAGATAATTACCCAGAAGTGGAATTTCTGGGTCATATGGTAGTTCTGTTTCTAATTTTTTGAGGAACTTTCATACTGCTTTCCATGGGGGCTACACCAGTTTACAATCCTACTAACAGTGCATGAGTGTTTCCTTTTCTCCACATCCTTGCCAACACTTCTTTATTTATTGACTGGAGGCTTGATGCATGAAGTTTGTGCAAGAGTAGGCCTTTTTCTCTGGCTGGAAGCACCAGCTTCCCTCTGGCACCTGGGACCTGGGCTTCCCTCGCAGCCCTGATTTTGTCTAGAAGGTCGTCCCGAAGGATGTCTGGTCTAATTAGCATATTACACTTTTATTATAGACTAGGGGCCTGGTGCCTAAAATTTGTGCATGGGGGAAGGGAGACCCCTAAGCTCAGCCTGCACCCTCTCCAATCTGGGACCCCTCAGGGATGTCCAACTGCTGGTTTAAGCCTTTCACAATCTGGGACCGCTGGCTCTTAACTGCTCGCCTTCCTGCCTGATTGTCCTAACTGCCCCTCCACCCCCGCTGGCCTGGTTGCCCCCAACTACCTCCCCTGCCAGTCTGGTCACCCCCAACTGCCCCTCCCCACTGGCCTGGTCGCTTCTCACTGCCTCCCTCCCTCCCTCACTGGCCTGGTTGCCTCTAACTGTCCCCTCACCCCCCCTGCTGGCCTGGTTGCCCTTTACTGC
>PVJC01012623.1:0-39066 GCA_004026665.1 Murina feae | reverse complement strand
AGGAGATGTTGAAAATAGCTGCACTGAAGTTGCTTCTTATTATCAAATGAGCTGGTAATAGATTCTCTTGTCAGATCATGTACAGTGTTTGAAACATTTTCAATCATATAATCCCAAAACAGCACAGAGAAACTTAAAACCTGAAAGAAGCAGCGTCCTAGAAAACTTAGATAATCTCAGTGGGTCATTTGAACTTTTTAGCATCCCAATAGACATGCTAGTCTCTAAATTTTCAAATTAATGCTTAGTCCACTAGACCAGCACATGTGACTCTAATTGTCTGTTATTGGCACAGAAATTGAGAGTAAGTGTATGAAACTTTTATAGCAATTGGGCACTGTCATGACACCCAATGACATAATTTTGTATTTTACCAAGTTATCAGTCTATGATAGATGTGGGATTAAAGACAAACACGTAAACAAAGAAACTGCCCTCCATTAAGGGCATAGAAAGCTGGAGCACTAAGCCAACACATTAAATCACAGCGCTGAAAGGGTAATTTAGCATTTCAGTGCGGAAGATACCTTCTGCATGCCAAGTTTAGCCTCTGAAGCTCCAGGTAAGAGAACACATAAGCAAATCGACATGAAATCAAAACACACTCAACTGGGAAATGCCGGGACTTGCCTTTCCACATATTGACATAGCCTATGTTTCAACTTCCTGCTTCTCTCCAGTGGCTCCTGAATCAGAAAACCGAGGGCCTGAGAGACTGCATATCAGCAAAAGGCGAGATCGACCATGCGCCCTCGCCTTGCTCTTAAGTTGGAGGATAAAAACCTTGCTTTCTCTTTGGTATTTTTGTTTGAGTTGAGGTTAGTTTCTGTTTTTTGTTTACTTCTTTGTATGATGACCTGTCTTATTTCTTATTTGAGTGTCAACAGTAAAGAACTGCGTTTTAAAAAAACTGTAATGTGGGTATATGTATATCTCCATATTGATTTCTTAATATTAACAACCATAACCTTTATCAGGTGCACCAAAAGAGGGAAGGGGTAGAATATCATAGAGATCTAATAAAACCAGGACATTTTTCATAGCTAGTATATGATGCTTTCCTTTTGAAGGAGGGATGTGTTGCTGGTCACTTCTATCACATATCAAAGAGTTAATATCCACTTTTTGGAGAAATGTTTCCTAAGAGGGGTGTGCAGAGCTGGTCTATGTGTGGTCCTCCAGAGCCTATCAATAAAAGAAATGCAGAACAGCATTGATTTTGCTGCTGCCGAAGTGCCCAGGCTTCGATCTGTGACCATATTGACCCCATTCCCAGAACAAAATGTAACAAAATACAAAGATGTTTATAATATGTGGTTAATAAGAAAAAGGTTGTAAAATCGTTCCATCATGTGACTCTGTGTTTCCATGACATATGCATGGGGGTAGGGGGATGGAATCTAAAGGATTATAAAAATTTAACAGTGCTGTCCTCTCATTGATAGTAATATTGTTGACTCATTTTTCCTTTGCTTGTCCATGCTTTTTAATATCCCTATGATAACATTTCTCATTTTTAAAAAAAGAAGAAGAAAAAGGAATACTTTCATCCACTTCTGGGATGGTAGAAAGATGTACATAATCTGCTTGTAACATTTCTGCAAGTAGAAGCTCTTCCAAAACATTTGAAACTGTGCTAAGGTATGACTGTTAGGGTCACAGGAAAAAATGGGAGACTCAATTCTTTGGCTTTTCCAGGTTACAGAATTTTCACTGTTATCAGCAGAAACAATAATAAGATTCAGTAACCTAATTACTTAAAGAACATAAAACAAATAGAAATGTGTGTGTAAAAATGTATAGAATTGCCTCAAGGGTAAGTAATAACCTGTACATTTGCATGGATAACCTAACAGAAACTCTGGAGAGCTTGAAGGAATGTTTTTGGATGTCTGGGTAGCAGAGTTCCACGTTTTAGGATCTGACAGCCCTGGGTTTGATCTCTGCGGTCACCACTTATGAACGGTAGCTTAATGTTTTCGAGTCTCAGCTTTCTCTTCTGTAAAATGAGGATAAGAATAACCACCTCATAGAGATTTTAAATATCTATATCACAGTCTGTGCTGAAAGTTAAACATTGTCTTACACAGTAAAAGCAACAATTACTATTAGAGACAGTATTCCTTTTATTTCCTCCAGATTCCCACCATGGCCAACACTGCACCTCCGTCTCCTTGGCCTTCCTCCCATTTCTGGCCATAGGACAGGCTCTATCCCTGCACCACAGCATTTATGTAGAGAGTGGAGGCCATTCCTCCTCCTTTGTCAATATTTCCTTTGGGAAAATTTGAAGACAAGATGTTCCACATTCTTTATAACCAACCATTACTGGGTCTAGTACACTTAGAGGAAATAAATAAAATGCAATGTCTGAATTTTGAAAACTCCTATATAATAAAAGCATAGTATAGAAATTGTCCCCTTGTCCAGGAGGTCATCCAAGGGCAAGCTCAACCAGGGGTGGGGTCAACCTGTGGCAGGGCCAGCGAGGGGAAGGGAGGAAGGCACTGGCCTGCAGTTAGCAGCTGCTAGGGGCCCTGCTAGTGCACAAATTTCATGCACTGAGCCTCTAGTCTAATCTAATAAAAGAGTAATATGCAAATTAACCATCACTCTGAGACACCTAAGCCATGCCCACCAGTGAAGCTATCCCTGCCAGCCAATCAGAATGACGTTATGCAAATTAACCCAGCCAAGATGGCGACCTGCAGCCACAGAGCTAGAGCAAACAGGAGGCTTCTGTTTGGAGGAAACTGCCTGCCTAGGCTGGCTGGGCCTCTGCTCAAGGCAACATAGTTTCAATTATAGAAGCCACAGAGCTGAAGCAAACAGGAGGCTTTGTTACCTGCCTAGGCCTCCACTCAAAGCAACAAAGTTTCAATTATAGAAGATAAATAAACCCAAGAAACCTGATTCCAGCAAGCCTGCTGGGATGTTGGGTCAATGGGAGCTGTGGGAAGCCTGAAAACGGCCCTCAGCCCCTCACCCAGGCTGATCACATCCCCATGGGGTAAGGGTCCCCACTGGGGGGTTTGCCCAGCCTGCAAACAGCCATCATCCCCTCACCCAGGCTGGCCAGGGACACCAGCAGGTGGACATCCCCTGAGGGATCCCAGACTGCGAGAGGGCACAGGCTGGGCTGAGGGACCCCCCCCCCCCCGAGTGCACAAATTTTTGTGCACCGGGCCCCTAGTTTAATATAATAGGAATGTTAATAGGGATGGTAGAATGACCTACATAATATGCTCTAAACATGCCTGAACAAGTAAGATCTTTTCCAAAGAGGCACCATACAGAGCAAGCAAGAGTGTTTTGAATTTTACTTCAGCCAGTTCTGTCAAGCATGACTCAGGAGCTTCTCGGTGGGCAGCAGTAGCCCCTGAGGAAACGTGAGGTGGATGAGGATTCCATTTCTACTTCTGCATGTACAGCTTTGTCATTAAAAACCACTCCAAGCCCACTTCTTCCACACAATGACATTTGTTAAATAAGCTTTCATTAGCAAGTAAGCCACAACCTACTTCACACCATGTGTTCTGTGAACTCAGTGTCCCTTTGGGCAATCATGAATTGTGACCATATTCTAGAATTAGATTTCTATTGCCCTTAGAGTTGGTATCAGGTGGGGAGTCCTCCTAAACCAGTGCCTGAGTTCAGGGCCATTTGGGGCTCACGCCCTGTGCCTAAAGGTTCTGGCGACAGACATTTCTGGATTCTTAGTCCTTGTTTGCGCAGAGGAAAAATGAAGGGGAGGGACACCCTATAAATATTTTAGCCACTCACATGCTCTACATTCTTTAACTTCACAGTGAGAATCCATTCATGACATTAAGCACAGTACATAACAAGCCACTAATATCATCAATGACAGCTCATTTTTGGCATTCACTATGCTAATTCATATCATTTCAAGTGTCTGTTGGAATATGGATAGTTTTCTACACACTTTGAGGTGGCCACTTCTGGTGTCATTTCCATAATCACTTTCATAATCTACCTTGTAGAAATAAGTAAAGAAATTAACATCTCAAAACTCCAAGAGTGAATCGTGCCTGCAGAGGTGGCATTTATGTGGCCCGGTCCACAGTCGTCTGTGGAGAGGGAGTGCACTACCCTTGCAGAGAAGCGAAGCCTGGCTTCTGTTACTCACCCTTAAATGTTTCAACTGAGGAGGTGACTCCAATGACAAAGAAAGGTCATAATTGTAGAGAAATGGGGAAAGTTTTCAAAGTTGGGTTTTTGGTGTTTTTTTTGTTTTTTTTTTTTTGTTTGTATGTGTTTTGAAAACTCCAAATAAGTATGTCATGACCTCTTGGATAAAATGCAGAATACACATCTTACAACTCAGGGCTAGCCCCAGGCAAAAACATAAACTAGGCAAGGTGCAGCCTCACACTCACAAGACCTTCTTTCTATCTGGACTTCCATTCTCCCCAGTCTTCTCTCTTCTAAAGCTCAAGTAGTCCCTCCTTATTAAAGCTAGTCTTTAAAGAAGAAAAAAGATATAACATAGAAAAATTTAAAAATACAAGTGTATAGTTTTAGAAAAAAATATAGGGACATAGAGAGTCTCATGGAAAGTTGGTATTTTTTTATTTGTTAATCCTAAACTGAGGAAATTTTTCCATTAATTTTTATAGAGTGTGGAAGAGAGTGAGAGGACAGGGGTGGGGAGAGAAATATTGATGTGAGAGAGTCATGTCTATTGGTTGCCTCTCACCAACTCCTCAACCCAAGCCAGGAATCGAACCTGCAACCCAGATACATGCCCTTGACTTGGAATAGAATCCGCAACCTCTAGGTACATGGCTGATGTTCTAACCACTGAGAAACACCAGCCAGAACATGGTCATTTTTGTATTGGTATATCCTTTGTGCTTAGCAACTTGTAACATTTATCAACTGCCTTTAAAATGTATGTATATCCATAAATTGAAATATTCTACTTCTGGAACCTTATCCTAAGAAGTATTAACTTGTACTAAATCCATAAACTATAAAAGTATGTCACTGCATTAAAAGAACAAGCTAAAGGGACAAGAAAACAAAATTGGTTAAAACAAACTGATACAACTTTACATAAAAATATTAAGAAGCTCTCACAATTAAATTGGACACTGTATTTCCAATAAGATCTGATAAAAACAAATTAAAATAATATAGAAAGTAAAATTTTACCTGCATAAAGTAAAGATTAAAGAGTGTATAATTGCCTAGAAGTTAAACATTAACTGTCTTTGGGGGATAGGAAATTGAATGACTTATTTTGTTTTCCTTTGTTTATCGGTATTTTGTCGTTAAGTGAACATACACGAACATTATAATGGGGGTTCTATTTTGTTTTATTTGAAGAAGAAATATCTGATATGCTAAGTGTTAATATAAGTGTCTCTATTACTTTGGATCCTATTTGTGAAATAAAGTTTTTTTGTTTTTTGTTTGTTTTAAATCTGAAAGGGAAACTTCCAGCATTTGGACTGTGTGCAAAGAGATGTTCCTTATCCAACATCCTTTCAAGGACATAAAGTAGCAGCTGCTCAGAGGCTCACTCGGCCCCACAGGAGGCTGAGCTTCCTGCAAGTGCCTCCTTGCATTGGGAAGTCCCTGTGAAGCCATTTATATCTGCAACGCCAACACCCAGGGCGCTGCAATCTTCCCACTTTTCTACTCAGTGATATATGGCGTAGGTTTTCCTTACCTGTAGATGGTACACTGTTAAGAAGAGAAGATGAAATGCTAGAGGAGCTTTCGAACGAGTGGGGGGAAAGCAAGTTGCCGTAAAGCACGTTAAAATTCCTTAGGTAGGTGCTCACAGCCATGTCACACCAGGCTCCCCACATGAAATGTGCCCCATCGTGCCTTCGTGTCTTTGCTCCGTGTGGAAGGCTTTCCCATCTCCTCAGCCTAGGGTAGCTCTGCTCCATCTTTGAAACCTTACCAAATAGCTCCTCTTCCCTAGACATTACTCTGCAGCCCTCTGTAGAGTTCCCCACTATTCCCAGAGGGCAGAAGCGGAATTAATTTCTCCTCTCAGTGAGCATTTACAGCACTTTTTAAAAGATTTTTTATTTATCTTTTGAGAGAGAGTGAGAGAGAGGAGGAGGAGAGAGAAATATTGATGTGAGGGTGAAACATTGATTGGCTACCTCCTGCATGCTCCCTACTAGGAATCAAACCCACAACCTAGATGTACGATCTGACTGGAAATCGAACTGGTAACCTTTCAGTGCACCTGGTGACACCCAACCAACTGAGCCACACTGTCAGGGCTACAGTGTTTTTTTCATGTTGCTAATATATGCTGAATCAGAAAGCATTATGATAGGCAGCTTGCTGGCTTATTTCTTCTTGCCCTACTGTTAATCTACTCATACACTGGGAGCTTTTAGCCAGATAAGGGCAAAGAGAAAAGGGATATAACACTCACAATATTTATTCAGTTCCTACTGTTCATTAGGCACCACATATAAGAGGTGTTTTTATTTATACTACCTTATGTTATCCAAGAACCTAAAATATATGTACTTTATCTTCACTTCATAACAGAGAAAGTAGACTGTCAGAGAGGTTATGACATTTTGTCAGAGTAGCACAGCTGTTTATTATGGTCTGCATTGCCCCTCCTGACCCCACACCTCCCAATTCATGGCAAAGTCCTGGCCCCCCGATGTGATAGTATTTGGAGATGGAGCCTTTGGGAGGTAATTAGGTTTAGATGAGGTCATGAGGGCAAGATCCTCATGATGGGATTGCGCCCTTCCTGGAAGAGATACCAGAGAGCTTGCTCTTTTCACCATGAGAGGACACAGCAAGCCAGGTAGAGAGCTTTCATCCGAACCAACCATGCTGGCACCCCCATTTCCAATCTAAGACTTTCAGCTTCTAGTTCTGTGAGAAAATACATTTCTGTTGTTTATGTCAGTTAGTCTATAGTATTTTGCTATGACAGTTGAGCAAACTAATGCTGTCATTAAATAACAGAGCCAGCATTTAAATCCTGACTTATTTTTTTCTATAATATTATGTTTTATTAATGTGAACTGCTTTTGACATGTCTTTATAGCTAGTATTTAGTAGAATGACTGGGATATAGTAGGCAAAATGCAAAAGATAGATGTTGTATATCTAATGAATGACTAAATAACTGAATAATGATAGATGCTAGATGCTAGATAGATAGATAGATAGATAGATAGATAGATAGATAGATAAGCATTTGTGGCTGAACTTTCACAACCTAGACACATACCAGTTTACATATTTTCAATCTGAGGCAAACTATTTCTGACTGCTATGTAGCAAATGCTCTTGGTTGCAGAGACTTCACCTGTGTGTACTAGACAGTGTGCAGAATTTCATGAGCATGCGTTCAACTATTTTGCTTAAAAGAGTTTCTCCTTGGGCATCAGATGGGAATGCTGGGAAGCTATATTAACCTTTCTTTTATCAAAGAAATCATGCCTTGAGAGCATAAATGCAGAAGGAATGGGTTATACAGAGAGAACTAGGTTCAATCAAGCAATCAACTTTGCAGCAATGACTATTACTTGATGTACTTGAAGAATCTCATTCAAAGCAGAACTTGAATCTTATTGAGGAAACTTTCCAAAGAATGAATGTTCACATATATTAAATTCAAATATTTTATGTGAGGGCAATGACAAATACAAATACATTTCTTGTCTGTTTCATCATATTACAATTTTTATTTGTATATAAAGCACAAATTGGGAATATTAACAAGTTCCCTAACATTTTTTGCATTAATGATATATTTATAAATCTAATGGCCTGTCAGCAATCACACAAAGAGGTCAGAGTTACAGAGAGTAATGCTTCTTCTGTAATTGGAGGGGTGAGCAGTAGAAAACATCACTGAAGTTCTTCCCAACTTCTACGTTCAGTAATTCTACTTCTACGGTTGTAATTGTCAAAATGAGAAGACAGGGTTCTATCCTCTACCTCTCTTAATCTAATGGAATTATACTCCATCTTCAAAACTCAATTCAAATATTTCCTGTTTCCTTAACACCAACCCACATCCTCTCTTCATGCCCCTCAACTCTATTCCCACAGGGAAGAATCTGAATTAATCTCCCCTTCCAGGAGCGCCCACAGCACTTTGTTCATATTACTAACATAGAGTGGATCAGAGTGGATTGGAAATGGCATGCGAGTTTATTTTTCCTACCATACCCTTTGATCAGCTCCCTCCATGCTGGGAAGTCACCAGAGGGAGACTCATCATTGAGTTTAATCACCCTGAGGCAGCAAATGAATGGTTCTCAGTCTGCTTCCTTAAACTGGAAAAGCACACATAGAATTTCTGTCGCGTGTTAAAAATAAAAAATGGCCCTAGCTTATTGGTTTTAAAGAATATAAATTTGAATTTTAGCCCTTCTTGTTTATAAAATGCATAGCTTTTTCTTCCCTTTTTAATGTGAACATGCATATTGTGGTTTATTTTGTGATTACATCAACTCTTATTTTAATAATGATTTTGATTCTGACACATATCATTCCAGTAATGCACATTTTATCATTTCCCTGGTGCCATTTACTCATTGACTAGAATATTTAAAAATAACATCCTAAAAAAACAATTCTGAATATAAATTTCAGAGGGTCACATAAGCTTTCCTATCAGCTGCTTAACCTGCAGGCTGAGAGTTATCATCGTCAATATATGTGGGAACCTAGTGCTGTCAAGAACTATCAACTGCGTGGGACAGGGGCCAGAAAAAAGTCCAGGTCTCTCACAGCTCCTGTTCTTTCCACTAAACACTTCATTTCCCCCCATGACTATAATTCTATCTTGCAAAAGAATAACATTTATGCCTCCCTCCTAAAATACATGTGGCTTACATATCTCAGTGTTGCTTTCAGCTCTATAAATGTACAGGTGTAGTGAAATCCTACTCTATTAGCCAATGTTTTTTTAAAAAAGAGATAGCCCTAACCGGTTTGGCTCAGTGGATAGAGCGTCAACCTGCAGACTGAAAGATCCCAGGTTCGATTCCAATCAAGGCCATGTACCTTGGTTGCGGGCACATCCCCAGTGGGAGGTGTGCAGGAGGCAGCTGATCGGTGTTTCTCTGTCATTGATGTTTCTAACTCTCTATCCTTCTCCCTTCCTCTCTGTAAAAAAATCAATAAAATTTTTAAAAATAAAATAAAATAAAAAAGATATAAATGTGAAAAACTATGTAAAAAGTAAAGTAGATATGAATCTCATAAAAGAGCCATTAAGGAACAGAGCTAAAAGATGAAAGGTAAATGTATATTGAGTCATGGTAATAAGGTGGTCAAGCACTCCTGAAATTAACTTGAAATGTAACATACAGAGATGAAAGGAAATTAAATATGAAACCCTGAGATATTTATTAAACTGTTAGTAGGAATCTGGATGATGATGTCACAACCAGGAGAGGAAAGACGACTCGTGCGAAGTTGGACGAGATCCAGTTTGCGCAGTAGATTTATGCAGTTAATTTTGTCCCCTGACTACATTCAGATGAGCAGTTCTCCTCGACATACACCAAGAAAATTGCTGCATTATAGCTGTGTTAATGGTAATCAGCATGCTAATGAGCACCAGAAGGTCATTACGGCAAAGAGAGGTTCAAAGATGTATAACCTAGAGAAAACAAGAACGTAATTCTTAGGGGAATGCAAGTGTCTTGTTTGTAGGTCATAGATTATTTGTTTTGGTCACTGGGAGTTTAATTTAAGACCAAAAAAATGAAGCTTTTTGAATTGTGAGAGCAGCCCAGCTTAATTAAGAAAAGTAACACTGGTGAGCTTTGAATTTGTGGTAAAAAATAGATTTTTTTTTTTCAGTAGACCTAAGGTAGTACTAAATAGTGTTGTCCAACATGGAAGTATGTCTGTGGTTATGCAAAATGTGAGAAATTTATTTGTATTTATTCTTAAGACAGAAGTTGCTTTATGAGTCTTTGGCAAGACCAAGGTCAAATATCAGAGGTGAAAAAGGTTCAGAAATTGTCACAGTATTGTGCAAACAATTTCAGAGTCTATGCCTTCTTAGAGAATTAAGAGATAGTTCATTGTTTACTTCAGATGTGCATTTTGGCTTCAAAAAGTTAAGTATTTATTATGCCACCAAAGGAAAATATTCAATGAGGAGCACAGCTGCTATTGCTTATTAAAACTTTCAGGAACATAAATGGTGTACATATTTTAAGTTAGGCTCATAGTTTCTCCCACGAACCTCTTCCCACCAAGGACTCAGAGCCACATTAGCTCATCCCTTCCTATATTGTATCAGTAGAAACTGGATCAGAACACACTTGCATAAACCATTACAGAGGTTCTGTGTTTTTCTTTAAGTCTTTTTAAACAGACTGTTTTTGCTAATGTGCTCTTTGGGTAACTTTTATAACTAAGAATGATGCCTTGGAAATGAACAATGGTAATAATTTGTGTTTTCCATGTTTGTTAGTACTTGGGATTTGTCATAGTATTGAAATGAATGGTTTTCCCATCCCCCAAAAAAGACAAATAAAATGGCTCTTGAAATATGATTGATGATAAATAGATACCCATTTATATGACTGATTATGGTGTAATATAAAATCCTATATAATAAAAGCATAGTATGCAAGTTGTACCCTCATCTGGGAGGTCATCCAGGAGTTCGATCAGGGGGTAGGGCCAGCCGAGGGAAGGGAGGGAGTACCTGGCCAGCAGCTGGCAGCTGCTAGGGACCCTACCGGTGCATTAATTTCATGCACTGGGCCTCTATTGTAATATAACAACATACTATACTATTATACTACACTAAAGGCATTTTATAATTTCCAACCTAATACCTCTCTGAATTAAAGTCTATATTTTTTACATTTACCTTTTCCTCTAATGAACACCTTGCTTTGTGATGTTCAGAAACTTTCTTTGTTTCAAATTTTCAAGGTTAAACACCTAAGGACCCAACCCTAAAGCTTCCTCGCTGTAAGGAAAAGCACATTTTGGATTAATCCAGTGTTTTAATTGTTGGGATCCATGCTACCACCTTTTCTCAAAACGTCTCTGATATACATCTTCTCAATGTGCTAACCCATCTATACTGAATAATTTAGATGGAGAAGAATAGACTTACATACCAATTTAGGAAGAGAAAGAAAACATAAAAGAAAAAAAGATAAAACACAGCTGGAAAGGAAGAAAGGAAGGAAGAAAGTAAAGAAAGAAAAGTAAGAAGAGAGGGATGGAGGGAGGAAGGATGGAAGGAATAGATGTGTAGAAATCTAATCTAATAAAATAGTAATATGCAAATTGCCCATCACTCCGAGATACCTAAGCCACGCCCACCAGTCAAGCCACACACACCAGCCAATCAGAGCAGCTGTATGCAAATTAACACAGCCAAGATGGCGGCCAGCTGTCATGGAGCTAGAGCAAACAGAGGCTTCTGTTGCACCAGCAATGGAGTTGAAACTGCCTGCTTAGGCCGACTGGGCCTGTGCTCAAGACAACATAGTTTCAATTATAGAAGATAAATAAATCCCAGGAACCTGATTCCAGCCAGTCTTGCTGGGACATTGGGTCAATGAAAGCTGTGGGCAGCCTGAAAATGGCCCTCAGCCCCTCACCCAGGCTGGCCACACCACCATGGGATGAGGGTCCCCACTGGGGGGCTTGGCCAGCCTGCAAACAGCCATCAGGCCCTCACCCAGGCTGACCAGGCACACCAGCAGGTGGACATCCCTTGAGTGGTCCCAGACTGCGAGAGAGCACAGGCTGGGCTGAGGGGACCCCCTTAAGTGCACAAATTTTTTTGCACCGGGCCTCTAGTATAACATAAGTAGGTAAGATAATGTATCAATATAACAATATAGTGTTGAAGAAATATAATTAAAAAACAAAATATTCTTCCAACATGGGAAAGCTCTCCACAAAGGTAGTAAAGAAAGAAAACACTTATATTATTGAACTAGTGGTCTGGTTCACAGATTTGTGCACACTGAAAGGGAATCTGGTGCAGGTGAATCAGATTTTGGGTCGACAGGGCCCCAGCAGCAAGCTAACCCATGGCAATTCTGAGAGGAGTCAAGCTTGCTCCTCCCTCTTCTTTGGGTCCAGGGTGAGGGTGAATCAGATTCGGGACTGAAAGAGCCCCAGCAGCAACCTAACCTACCAGTTGCAGCATCTGCCCCCTACTGGTCTTTGCACATCGAAGCTAACGGTTGAACAGTCTAACAGTTGAAAGATTACACATGTTCTTGAGATGCACAATAACCAGTCCTCAAGACAGAGGACTTGACAGCACCATTTGCCACAAGGAGTTCACCCTAACTTCATCTGATGGGGTGACCATCTCTTTTTGGCTAATAGGCCAAAAAGAGAAATTTCTTACATCTTTATGATACAGAGAAAAGGGAAATTTCTTACATCTTTATGACAGGAGATAGTTATGCAACTTGGAACAAGGAACTCACTTGAGTTAGGCTCCTACCCTCCCACACTTACTGGGAGATATGGGCAATATTTTTCCTGATATTTTCGCTTTATTAAAGAGATGACTGATTCTTTGAGATTGACATTCCCATGTCATAAAGCTACAAGAGAGTTTTTATATAAACAGTTAATTCCTGGACAATGCAGGAGTCAGGGCACAACCCCAGTTGAAAGTCTGTGTATAACGTTTGATTCCTCCTAAACTTAGTTGTCCCTCAGTATCCAAGGAGGCTTGACCCCAGGACTACCCCTCCCACGCCCCGAGGATACCAGAATCCAGGGATGCACAAGTCGCTGTGTAAGATGGCACAGAACAATACATACAGTCAGCGCTTCACATCCACAAATAGCAATTAGGAATAAAAAAATACTGTCTCCCATCTGTGGTTAATTGAATCCACTGAAATGAAACCCAGGGACATGGAGGGCTGGCAGTACTTTTGAAAAAAAAAAGTCTCCATCTAAGTGGACCTGTGCAGTTCAAATACAGACTCAACTTTATTCCAAATAGATGAGAAAGTACATGTAGTAAGTTTTCTAAGGTAAATGCTCTGAGAAGCAGGAGGGGAAGCTATTATTTTCCTTATTATTCTCCCTTGTTTTCAACAAGAAAAAAATTAAGCCTCTTATTTTTAATTTGCATTTGTCTTTACAACAGAGGTACCACTGATTTTAACCCAAAACAAACCCTGGGTTCACTCTGAGGTTTGGGTCACTTGTCCCGATAGAAGGGTGGGCAGGAGTCTGCATTGTAGCTGTTCTGGCTCAGAGAACTAACCTCCCAGGTCTGGGCTCTCTCATTTCCTAACATGCTTGTCATTCTTGAGCAGGGGCTCATGCTAATCTTCTCTGTATTGTTCTAATGTTAGCATATGTGCTACCAAAGTGAGCAAGGTCTTCTTTTTTACAGCTGCTTAGTACCGTAGTGTATAAATATACCGCAGCTTTTTTTATCCACTTACTTATCTACTGATGGGCACGATGGCTCTTTTTAGATCTTAGCTAAATGATAATGAGGTATCACCTTACACCTGCCAGAATGATTATCATCAGCAAATCAACAAACCGCAAGTGCTGGCAAGGATGTGAAGAAAAGAGCACCCTAGTGCACTTCTGATGGGCATTCAGACCGGTACAGCCACTCTGGAAAGCAGTAGGGAGTTTCCTCACAAAATTAAAAATGGAACTCCGGATCCTGCTTCTATTCTTTTAATATGAGAAATTGAATGTTTGCTCTTTGCATTCTGTGCAGGCACTGTTAGTTGTCCCTCCAAATGCTTCCTTCCTTGCTACAAGGACCCTAACTCGGTCTACGTAGCCACATCTGTCAGGGTAGACTGAGCTTCCTGGTCTGATGCCGATTCCTGGGACTGTGGCAGCCATTCTGAGACCTTGAGGTTACCTAGGCAAAGGGGAGGCAGGTGACACTGAGGAGATACAGCAGATGAATGGGAGAAAATTATTCCTTGATGTTGTCATTGAGCTACAGCATTAACCAAATCTAGAGGTGCCTTACTCAAAAATGCCTATGTAAAATAATACATTTTCCTTATTGCTTAAGTATTTCCACTGTGGTTTTTGTTACTTGAAGCAGAAAGTATTCAAACTGATGTGTTGTCTTTCTCCTCTAAGGCAGACGAATAATCTGAACAATTTAGGTAAAATACTACAGGAAACTAATGATGTTAATAAGATTGACCCTAGGGCCCAGCTGGTGTGGCTTAGTGGTTGAGCATCAACCTATGAACCAGGAGATCACGGTTCAATTCCAGCTTGTGACACATGCCTGGGCTGCAGGCTCAAACCCCAGAGTGGGACATGCAGAAGGCAGTCAATCAATGATTCTCTCTCATCATTGATATTTCTCTCTCTCTCTCCCTCTCCCTTTCTCTCTGAAATCAATAAAAATATATTTAAAAAAAAATAAGATTAACCCTAGGAATAATGGATGAAAGTCCAGAGTTCTCTCTTCCAGGTCATTAAGATGCCCCATCATTTCTCAGAGTCTGACAGCCTGTCATCTCTCCTCTAATCCCATCTCTCCGCTGACTCTGGAGTCTCTGACTAAAACACAAATCTCATGACTCTCCTACTTAAATCCTTTCGTGGCTCCCCATGGTCTCCATGATGAAATCCAACCTACTTGTGTGTGTTCTAAAAAACCTTTCAAAACTCAGCCCCTGCCTACCTTTTTAGCTTCAGTTTCTCCTCATCACTGCCTGGCATTCTGTGCCCCAATTGTGCCATATCTGGGAGTGTCTAAAACTATCATTTCTTGCCTGCATGCTTCGAAGGTGATAGTCCTGGGACTTGCGATCAGCTTGCTCAGCTGTGAAAGGGTGACAGGCTCTCACTCCTCCTTCTTGGCTCAGGGGAAGCTTCAGTGCATCTAGAAACACCTCCCTGAGATCTCCCGGGATGGTGTGCTGGGCTTTGTGTGTTAACTGTACCTCGCCCCTGCCCTCCTGCGGCAACTCTCACAAGGAACTGCACTTCAGTTAAGTTTGTCGCCCATATTGACTCTGGGTTTATTGGGAAACAAATCGTGTTGATTTTTGGAATCTTCATCACTTAGCACAGCTCCTAAGATCCTGAGAGGCAGCACCGCACAGCCCACGTTCTGGCTGAGTCTGTCATATCCCGGTTATATTTGTATCAGTAAGTCAACTTCTCTGTGCTTCAATTTCCTTAATTAAGTAAAAAAGATAACAATAGCTGTAATCAATAACAGTAGCAATAACAATAGCATTACTGCGAGGATTAAGTGGATTTATTCATCTCTGCCACCTCGGCTCCCTCCCTCCCTTCTCCCTCCCTTCTTCACTGTCTCCTCTGCCTCGGCTCCATTCCCTTCTCCATAGCTTGGCTCCCTTCTGCAGCACTTGGCTTCCCTCTACACTGTCTTTAGTCTTCCTCGCCTGTGTATGCAAATTAACCACCATCTTTGATGGGTTAATTTGCATATAGTCGCCCTGATTGGCTGGTGGGCATGGCTTGTCTTGTGGGCGTGGCTTAGGTGCAATTGAGTGTGGGTTAATTTGCATATTACTCTTTTATTAGATTAGACTAGAGGCCTGGTGCACAAAAATTTGTGCACTGGGGAGTCCCTCATCCTGGGCAGTGCCCTCTCACAGTCTGGGACCTCTCAGGGGATGTCCACCTGCTGGTGTGCCTGGCCAGCCTGGGTGAGGGGCTGATGGCTGTTTGCAGGCTGGCCAAGCCCCTTAGTGAGGACTCTCACCCCATGGGGATGTGGCAAGCCTGGGTGAGGGGCTAAGGACCATTTTCAGGCTGCCCACAGCCCCTTCAGGGTTCAGGTCCCTACTGGGGTGCCTGGCTGGAAGCAGGTATCTGGGATTTATTTAACTTCTATAATTGAAACTTTGTTGCCTTGGTCCCCACCCCCTCAAAGCCTGGGTTGCCCCTAGCAACCCAAGGTCTCAGCCCAGCAGGTATCTGGGGTTTGTTTATCTTCTATAATTAAAACTTTGTAGCCTTGAGTAGAGCTCAGGGCCCACAGGGCCCTGGCTTCCTCCATTGTCCAGAGCAACTCCAGCTCTGTGTCTGCCACTATCTTGGTTAATTTGCACATTGGCTGCTGATTGGTTGTTGGGCATGGCTTATGGGAGTGGTTTGTTGGTGTAACAAAATGAGGGTTAATTTGCATATTATTCTTTTATTAGATTAGATTAGCACTCAATAAGTATTTGTGAATTGTACTGAAGGATGGCAACCACTCCACTTCACTCTCTTCTCTAGGGAGCTAAATGGTTTTGGAAGTCACAGATTGTCAGGGCAATGAATTCTATTCCCAAACATATTTATATTCCATTCCATGATGTCCCATGTCCCACACAGAGGCATTAGTGGGCACACAATGCTTGCAAGGATGCTGGAAGCTGTGCACATTCCTGCCTCTCAGATATAGCCCACAACAAACAATAAAAGTCTACATTTAGTCTGAGCCCTGGTTCATCTCCTGCTTGAGGCTTAGGACCAAGAAGTGAGGGCCAGAGAGCCCAGGAGGATAAAAAGGAGAGTTGGCAGAAGCACAGCAGTGGAGTACTGGACTCTGCATCAAAAACAGTCCTGGGAGCTTTATAATCTCGGAACGTCACTTAATCCCACTAAACTCTGGTTGCCAGATAGAAAATGGGGATGGTAAAGCTTATTCCACCTACCTTATAGCACAGACATAAGAAATAGATTAAAGCCTGTGGAGATTCATTTGTCAAGCACTTGATAATTTACAAAAGCAAGAGATTTGCTAATTACCCCATCAAAAACCTTCTCGGAGCTCTACAGAGTCAGTCTGTCTGACCATAGAACTCTCCTGTAATACCCTCGAGGGACACCCCTGACTGTGGAACTTGCATAGGACCTGTGTGTGTGTGTGTGTGTGTGTGTGTGTGCGCGCGCGCACACGCACACGTGTATGAATGCCTGACACATCTACCTACTCTCCATATTCTATAACACATCCTAAAAAATCAAATTACGTATTATATTCCTATCATAAATAAAATAGAAGAATTTATTCTAATGACTACCAGACAGTAGAGTAAAATTAGCTTCAGACGACTATGAAAGCATAATGTTCCAGTTTACCAGAAACCAGGAAACCTAGTATATCCAGCAGCAATTTTTCTTCCTTCTTATTCTTTCTTTGTGGTGAAGCTGAGAATAATGCCCTTAGGTTTTTCTCACTATATATGTAGATGGGGAACAGAAAGGGGCTGCATAGGGACAGACTCAGAGATGGTACAATTAAAAAGGCCACAGTAATTTGTTGATCTTTAAAAGCAGTGTTTCTTTACTATCAAAGTCACCTTAAATCAACAATTTTAACATAATATGACTTAGCAAAAATGTTATTGTAAGCAAAAGAAAATCTTATACAAGGAAACATATTGGATGAGTATCACTCATGGTGTAATTTTAATTCTGAAAGATCTTGCTAAGAGGGCTTATTTAAATAGGTTTTCCCTGAGATGAATATTTAGGGGGGAAATTCCTACAGGATGATTTATAGCAAAATTATATGAACAGAATGAAGGACAGAAGAATTTTATTAGAAAAGGGTCTCATTTCCACAAAATATAAATTATACCTTTTAGAAAATATATTGAATTTTATTAATATTCTGTAGACAGCCTGAAGTGTTAATCTCCACCTCTACCTATAAGACTTTCATTATGATGTACAAGGTGTATTTACCCTTTAACCAAATCATTTTTTAGCAACTTGGTGCAGCCTCCAGTTTACATATCCTACAAAATATTTCCAATGCATTTACAAAATCTTATACTTTGTATTTTGACAACTTTTAATGATATATAGAGAGGAATATATATATTATACATTCCTTTCTATATATCTATATCTATATATACATATATATATCTATATCTATATATACATATATATCTATATATCTATATATCTATATATCTATATATCTATATATCTATATATATATATCTATATATCTATATATAGATATATATATATCTATATATCTATATCTATATCTATATCTATATCTATATCTATATCTATATCTATATATAGATATAGATATAGATATATATGCATGCTTTTGATATTACCAGGCAAGAACACATATTAATGATGATCTTAGGTGCATTGGCTATCAGAGAAAAATGTTTCTCCTGTAGACACTGGTGTTATTGTTTTAACCATTATTTTTAAGCAGAGATACGATTAGTTTTAATTTTTTCAGTGCTATGATTTAAAAAATTCTGCCTTGCTTCATTCTAAAATTTATAGTTAGAGGATTTACTCAGGGTAGACCACTGACAACTGTTTCTGCCTGGCATTTGAAAATGACCTCATTTAGACCTTGGTAACTAATATTTTTGATGAGGAAATTGACTTATTCTGATTCAAAGAACTTGGTTATAAATCTTTTTCCAGTCGCCATTGGTCTTGAAAATTGAGCATTCCTAGGGATGGTGACTTTGTTGTAAGGAGCACAGGTGAATGGACCATTGGTGCACCGTGTGTTTCAGCAAAGACATGCTAGAATTTAGATTTTATATCATTTGAAAGTGAAGACTGAAAACAAGAATGAGGAGAAAGCCAGGAGATTAGAGAGAAAAGATAAGACTCATTTGAGTTTTAAATACTATTAAATAGGTTTCTCTTAAATAAAAACACATAGAATATAGCAATTAATATATGACACCCCCTAGGGTAAGCAAAATAGAACACTGTCCTATTAAAAATACCTGTAAAATATGCTACTGCAAAAATATTATTCTCTATTTATAAAGTGGGAGTAACCCAATTTTTAAATGCTGGGCCCAAGTGAACACCAAAAGTGAAATCTTTCTTTTCAACTTAATTTTTTTTCAACTTAATTTTTTTTTATTGATTCCTCGCTGAGTGCTACGTAGGACCAGCTTCTATTCACATCTCTATGAAAAAGAGATGACGACAAATCTGTCCCAAGTATCTGGGTATTTGAAACAATAATGCTTTGGCCTTTCACCCAGGAGTTACGTCTATCTGAAACCCCCGGGGATCTACCCAGGAGGGAGAACTCTAGTATTTGTTGTTGGTCAAAATTGCAAACATCTCCAGGTAATGAAATGGAAGTACAATGATACATTTTAGCACAAATATTTCTGGCTTTCCCTCAGAATAAATGCTCAAAGTCAAGAATTCATAGCGTTTTTATACAGATAAAAACACCTATCAATATCTGTCCCTACAAGAATGAATGGAATGGCAAAAGGGAAACATAATTTTAGAACTGTCCCTATCCATCTCTATGGAAACACCAGCATCATTTCTAACCTTGGAATGTGAGAGCTGCGAGAATTCTGAAAAGACTTTCTGTAATCTATGGCGCCCATGTTCACATCTGAGGATGCAGAGTTGTGGAGTGTCTGAGGTCACACAGCCAACAAATAGCAAAGCCAGGATTTGAATCATCATCTACTTGTATCTGTGTGTACCTTAACATTTGGCCATGTTTTGCCGTTTTTCGGGAGCAAGGTCCCTCGGGAAAAGTTCAGCAATGTTAAAGACATCAAATGTAACCTTTGCTATTGCAACAAACCAAATTAAATCTATCACCAGTCAACAAAATGTGATTCCTCTTTACTTCTTCCACCATTACTCACACTCATTTTCATAATTTCTTACTGATGAAAAAAATTGAAAGGTGGAGACAGAACTGGTGCCTACAGACAACTCTTAATGCATTTTAAATTATATGTATGTAATGTGGCCTTATTTTTTATTATAAGTTTATTTTCGTTTTAGTCTTTCCTGTATTTACTTAATTCCAAAAAGAAGTTAAGATGACATAGAAGTTACCTGCATGGGTTCCAAACCCCTTTGGTCAAGCCAAAACAATATAGTAATCAGGTAACCAAGCAGCTTTCCTTTTGGTTCCAACTGATGATTTCTCCTAGTGACTTATCACTGCTGTGAATATTCAAAGATTTGCCCAAGATAACAGAGAAAGATTAAGCTGTAGTTAGCACATAATACAATGATTCCGCAGATCAAACACAAACTGCTTTTTTCACTCACATGGCTTATATCTCTACAAGCCTGACCCAAAGAAGAGAATATGGATCATCCATTTCTAAGGTTTATTCCTAAGTGTTACATAACAATGGTAGGCCTTCATCTCAATGACATGGTTTTCCCAAAAGTCTCTGTAAGCAATGAATTCCAAGCTGTAAAATAATCAGTCCTGGCAAAACTTCTATCTCTGCCTACTTTATTCTATGCTTTGGCCCTCCAAGCTGCTGTCAATGAAAATTTGGAATACCAAAGGGGAAAAGAGAAGACCTAAAATATATTTTTGGCAGAAATTGGTGTCTTTAAAATAAAAAGTTACCATCCCCTTTGCTCCATGAGCTCACAGTGTCCCATTCGATGGCATCTTTTCAAATAGCCCGGAATGTATCCCTCACTCCCCTTGATTTATGCCCCCTGTTGGCCCCTGCAAGAAAGCATCATTTTTTTCCTTCTGCCCTCTGTCTTCTACATTTCATTTCAGGTGTCTATCGAGGCAATAGAAGATAAAGCTCTCTGCTTTCACTTGTACTAAAGTTCTATATGGAACCGGTTCACCTGTCTGTCACTCCTCATTAAATTCTTAGCCTCTTCATTCACATCCTGATCTTTGCAAATGAACATTTGCTTAATAAATGTTCCCAAGACTAACAGTGCAGCGTGAAAATCCCACACAGCAGTAAATTATTAACTCAGTCACAGAGGGAGTGCCATATATGACTTTTCAGAATGAGTTATTATGTGGATCATCATGTAATTATGAATTTTTCAAGCCATGATAGAGGAAAATTGAATATTTAATATTTTATGGACATATTCTACACTGAGGACATCTTTCAAAATTTTATGATAATTTTTAGAGTGAGCGAAGAGCAGAACAAAAGTTACAAAATAATTGCAAACTTGAATATTTAATCATGAGGGACATTGTTGGTTATTTCTCAAATTATGCAATGTAACCAAGGCTGTGAATTTTCAATCATAGTGTAGTCACATGGGGAAAAGGTGCATTAAAAGCAACCTACAAATATGTTTTGGTTTTTTAAGAAGTAAGAATACAGAGCTTAATGTTGTCAAATTGAGACCTTAGTGTATGACTATTCATGTGAGACACAATCTTGAGTGATTTACTCTGAATGAGCTATTGTTGATTTTTGCAGTAAGCCATTTTAAAATGTTCAAACTCAACACTGAGGAGTAAAACCTAAAATACCTTAAAAACTCTTGACTAAAAATGAAATTTGTGTGTATCAAAAAATTAAAAACTGAAAGAAATATTTTATAGCTTTGATTAAAAAAATTAAAGGAAAAATGAAAAGGCAACTCTATGCCAAATAACAAGAATTTGTTATAAATTTCCCTATGCCTTACCTAGACTCATGCATTCATAATATAGCACAATATTTAGCATTGCAGTTATCACTCACGTAGTAACACTGAAAATTTTGAAAAATTAGTGATTCCAAGTTATTTAATAGGCTCGCCTCATTACTGGAGAGGGTCACTTCCCAGTGGTAATACTATAAACCTTGAGAACATTTGAACTCAGAGCTTCTGCACCCTGACTGCACATCACCATGGCTTCGTCTTACCTCCCAGAGACTCTGAATTGGCTAGAAGTGAGGCTGGAAAATGATATTTTTCAAACCTTTCAAATTATTTTACTTTTCAGCCATGGTTTAGAATCACTGATACTGCTAAAGCCGTCATCTTGATTCCAGAGGTCAAAACTTCTTATCCTATATAATAAAAGAGAAACATGCAAATTAACCATCCATCCACTATGCTCAAGCCACACCCACAAGCCACACCCACCAGCCAATAAGGAGAGAATATGCAAATTTACCCAACTAAGATGGCAGTGGCCAGGGAGCTGGAGCCAGCAGGAGGCTTGGGTTGTACCCTGCGATGGAGGAAGCCAAGCTTCCTGCCTGCCTCGGCTCTGCTCAAGGCTACAAAGTTTAATTATAGAAGATAAATAAATTCCAGGGGGAAAAAAAAGAAAAAATGGAGAGACTGGGAGCTTGCATTGCCAGGGGGTGTAGCCAGCCTAAAAACAGCCATCAGCCCCTCACCCAGGCTGGCCAGACACCCCAGTGGAGACCCCCACACTGAAGGGGTTGTGGCCAGTCTGAAAATGGCCCTCAGCCCCTCACCCAGGCAGCCAGGCACCCCAGCAGGACCCCCACCCTGATCCAGGACACCCTTCAGGGAAAATCAGCCAGCCCCCACCCATGCACCAGGCCTCTATCCCATATAATAAAAGAGTGATATGCAAATTGACCCTAACAGCAGAACAACTGGGAATGACTGCTCACTATGACACACACTAACCAACAGGGGGCAGACACTCAATGCAGGAGATGCCCTGGTGATCAGTTCACTCCCACAGAGGGAGCTCTGCTCATCACAAGCCAGGCTGATGGTTGCCAGTATAGGGGTGGTGGCTGGAGCCTCTCTTGCCTCCTCAGCAGTGCTAAGGATGACCGACTGCAGCTTAGGCCTGCTCCCCGTTGGCAAGTGGACATCCCCCAAAGGTTCCCAGGGTGCCAGAGGGATGTCTTACTGCCACTTTAAACCTGATTGCCTGGGGAGTGAGCCTAAGCCAGCAGGTGGACATCTCTGAGGGGTCCCAGACTATGAGAGGGCATAGGCCAGGCTGAGGGACACCCCCTCCCTGAGTGCACAAATTTTTGTGCACCTGGCCTCTAGTATACTTTTAAAGTTCCAGATAATCAAACTTTTGTGTACACTGAGTATATAAGCACCAAGGATAAGGAGATAACTATTAATCCATCCTGATTCTCAAATTGCACATGATCTAAAGAAATACAAGTAACTGTAATTCCAGATGATACAGCAGTGGAAAAGAAAATCAACATGCAAGGTACCTAAATGGACTTTTTTGAAACTGAAATTTGACTGTGAAAAAAAATGATTATACCGTTTCTTGCATTTGCTCATTCATTCTTCCTCTAACTTATTTAATTATTTATTCAATAAACATTTATTAAATGACTATATTTTCCCAGTACTATCTTTTTTTCTTCTCATACATTATGGAAGATGATAGAAAATAAGATTATTAGCTATTGCTATATAGAAAACTACAACAAAATCCAAGTGATTTAAAACAATGACTGTGTATTTGCTCATGGTTCTGAGATTGGAAATGTGGGCTGAGTTTGGCAGCTTTATCAGAACAGCATGCCTGAGTTATAGCATAACCTTTTAAGACCTTTGAAGAAATTAAGATTTGAAAACAATGCCTCTACTTTCCTGAGAAATTGAATGTTTAGTGGAATGAATCCTTCCTTTAAAAAAAATATCTATACAATATGAAAAGCTTTAGGGGGAAAACATGAGTAGATTATCATAATGGGGACACCAATTTTCTGCTCATTCTTTACCCAATATTATTTCCCTGTAAATAGTAGACAGGCATTAGTTATTTCTTTCCCCATGAGACTCTCCTAACTGCAGCCCCTTCCTTGCTCTCTAGGACAAGCCAGAAGCAAGGGGACAGGGGTGAATCTTATGAACTGCTATTGGTCTACAGCTTATATTGAACAGAATGGTGATAAAGCAACAGGATCTCAACAAGATATGGATTTTCAGAGCTTTCCCACTCTCCTTTGGAGTCCACAAGGAGAATGGAGATTGGGGGAAGGGGGAGAGGAACAAGACTGTATTCAATATTGAAGAAATGGGGACAGAGTGCTGAACATTGGAGGCCATGGTTTGTTTTTGTTTTAGTATTTAGTATTACTATTCTTTTTATTTGATTGCTTGTTTGTATGTTTGTTTTAAAGATAAGGACATTGACCTTAGAAAGAAATTCTGCTATGTCATAGACTCATTGGTTAGGCAGGTAGTAAACACATTCTATTAATCTTCCAAACTTGGTTTTCTGAGTTTTTAATTTTTATTGTGGTAAGAACATATAACATGAGATCTTCTCTTTTAAAAAGTTTTTAACTGTGCAATACAGTATTGTTAACTATAGGCAGAATGTTATACAATAGATCTCTAGAATTTATTCTTCTTGTATAACTGAAGCTTTATAACCCTTGAGTAGCAACTCCTTATTTTCCCCTCTTCCAACCCCTGAAACCACTATTCTACTCTCTGCTTCAGTAAGTTTAACTATTTTTGTTATTACATATAGGTGGAATCACACAATATTTGTCCTGTGACTTGTTTATTTCATGTAGCATAATGTCCTTAAGGTTGTTGCACATAACAGGATTTTTTTTTCTTTTATTTTAACCATATATTTATGTGTGTGTGTGTGTGTGTGTATGGCCTGGTGCACAAAAATTTGTGCACTTGGCGGGGGAAGGGGGTCCCTCAGCTCGGACTGTGCCCTCTCACAGTCTGGGACCCCTTGGGGAATGTCCACTTGCCAGAGGGGAGCAGGCCTAAGCTGCAGTCAGACATCCAGCTGGCAGCCTGGCTTGAGGCTGAGCAGAGCTCTCCCTGTGGGAGCAAACTGACCACCAGGGAGCATCTCCTGCATTGAGCGTCTGCCCCCTAGTGGTCAATGTGTGTCATAGCAACCAGTCATTCCCAGTTGTTCTGCTGTTAGGGTCAATTTGCATATTAACCTTTTATTATATAGAACAAAGGCCTGGTGCACAGGTGGGAGTTGGCTGGTTTGCCCTGAAGTGTGTCCTGCTGGGATGCCTGGCCAGCCTGGGTGAGGGGCTGATGGCTGTTTGCAGGTTGATCACAGTCCCTTCAGGGTGGGGGTCCCCACTGGGGTGCCTGGTCAGCCTGGAAGAGGGGCTGATGGCTGTTTTCAGGCTTTTCAAACCTCCCAGGGGGGACCGTCACCCAATGGGAGTATGGCCAGCCTGGTTGAGAAGCTGAGGGCTGTTTTTAGGCTGGCCACAGCCCCTTCATGGTGGGGGTCTATACTGGGGTGCCTGGCCAGCTTGGTGAGGAGCTGAGGGCTGTTATCAGGCTGGCCATGGCCCCAGGCTGGAAGCAGGTATCTTGGGTTTATTTACCTTCTGTAATTGAAACTTTGTTGCCTTGAGTGGAGCTCAGGGCTCACAGGGCAGGTGGGAATCTTGGCTTCCTCCATTGCTGGGGCAGTGCTACAACTCCCTGAATGCCACCATCTTTGTGACAGAGTGAGGGTTAATTTGCATATTACTCTTTTATTAGATAGGATTCTAGAGGCCTGATGCGTGAAGATTCGTGCAAGAATAGGCCTTCCTTCCCCTGGTGCTGGCACCGGCTTTTATCCAGCATCCAGGACGTGGGCTGCTTCACTCCTGCCACTGTCAAGCACCCAGGACCTGAGCTGCTTTGCTCCAGCCTCTGTCCGGCATCTGGGACTGGGGTTGCTTCACTCTGGCAGCTGCTGCCACCCACCAGGGGTATGCTCTTAGCCACGTTTCAGTCATTCAGAGCATGTCCCACCCCTGGTGTGTGTCCACTGGGGCTGGGGGCAGCATGCAGTCCCCTCCCACCCATCTGCATGCACAGCTCCTCCTGAGTGGTCATGATGCAGTCTCCTCCTGAGCTGGTCATGATGCCCATCTAATTTGTATATTACCTGTTTATATCTACACAAATAAAGAGAAAGATGCAAATTGACCATACCTCCATGACACCCACCAGCCAATCAAGAGTGAGCATGCAAATTAACTTGACAAAGATGGTGGAGGCCCCAGCCACTCCAGGCCTCTCGGCAACATGCATGCAGGCATGGAGTGGCTGGATGGGGTGGACGCCTACTATGAGGGGGAGTGAAGAGAGCCACAGGAGTGGCACTCTGGCTGGAGTGAAGACTGAACACTCAGGCCACCAAAGACTCCAGCCAGAGAAAAGATGGAAGGCAGAGGTCAGAGCAAAGGCCTGGGTCCTGGGTACTAGAGGAAAACTGGTGCCCGCAGCCAGGGAAAGGAAGTCCTATTGCACGAATCTTCATATAGATACTAGTGGCCCAATGCATGAATTTGTGCACCTTGAAAGGAACTGTGAGCTGAGAGTCTGCAGTGGGCACAGGGGCAGGTCTCGGCCCATCTTCTGTGCCCCCACTCAGCACCTCCCACCACAGCCCCTGGTCCTGTTTGCCGGCAGCCCCGCTCCTGTCACCGCAGCTCCCATGCACTGACAGCACCCACTGACAGCGCAGAGCTATTGGGGCCAGTGCCATCAGTGGGTGAGAGTGGTAGCTGCTGCCTCGAATGCCCTCAGGAGCAGGGGAAGGTGGAGAAGCCCTTGGGGCAATTGGGGGTGGTAGCCACCACTCACACCTGCTGCTGACACTGAGTGATTGGCACTGATGCTAGGTGCCTGCAGTGGGTACGAGTAGCAACTCCAGCACCGGGTGCAGGTGCGAGCAGGGCCATGATCAGCAGTGGGTGTGAGAGATGGCTGCCAGCCCCAGTCACCCCTCAGGAACAGGAGGAGGTGGAGAAGCCCTGAGGAGCAATTGGGGTTGGCAGCTGCCACTTGCACCTGCTAACAGCGCTGAGCAATCAGGACTGGTACCAGATACCACCAGCGGGTACGAGAGGGGCCAGCACTGGCAACAGGTGCAAATGCCAGGATGGTTGGCTGTGCAAAGGAGCAAAGAATTTTCAGTAACCACCAGAGGCTCACCCTGATGACAGCAAAGGATGTCCCACCTTGGTCTGGTGCCCTCGCTCACCTTCTCCACCATCCCGCCACAGCCGATGCCCACCATGTTACGTACTCTGCCGCCTGCTCCCGACACCCGCTGTGTTCCACGCACACCCTGTGGTGGTCAGTGCATGTCATAGTGACCAGTTGTTTGGTTGTTCGGTTGTTCCACTGTTCGGTCTATTTGCATATTAGGATATACATCTACTCTAATAAAAGAGTAATATGCAAATTAACTACCACTCAGAGACACCCAAGCCATGCCCACCAGCCAAGCCACGCCCATCAGCCAATCAGAGCGACTGTATGCAAATTAACCATCAAAGATGGCGGTTAATTTGCATACACAGGAGAGCGAAGACTAAAGACAGCATAGAAGGAAGCCAAGTGCTGCAGAAGGGAGCCAAGCACTGGAGAAGTGAACGGAGCCGAGGCAGTGAAGACGGTGAAGAAGGGAGGGAGAAAGGGTGTACAGAGGGGTGGAGCCAAGGCAGCAGAGACGGGAGTTGAGGCGGCAGAGACGGGAGCCGAGGTGGGCTTCACTCCCTTCTCTGCTTTGCTCTGCCTCAGGAAGCCCTATTCTTGCAGGAATCTTCCTGCAACGGGCTACTAGTATATATATATCATAAAAGGCCTATGGTCATCACACTGTAATGGTGGAACAACCAAACAACTGGTCACCAGGAGGTGCATGGAGCACCTCTTATGGGCCAGGACTTGCAGCTCATGTGGTGAGGCGGGGTTCACATGGGACTAGCAGGGCTTGCATGGGGTTGGCGTGGCTGGCATGGCAGAGGCGGAATCTGCAGCTCACACAGGGAAGGTCTAGGTCCCACCGGCCTGGTGGGTCTGGGTCTCATGCAATTTTGCACACTGGGCTTCTAGTGTGTGTGTATATATATATATATATATATATATATATATATATATATATATATATACATTTTCTTTATCCATTCATCTATCAGTGAACATTTAGGTTGGTTGTTTCCATACTTTGGCTATTGTAAATAATATTGCAGTGAACACAAGAAGGTAGATGTCTCTTCAAGATTTTAATTCTTGCCCTAGCCTTTTGGCTCAGTGCATAGTATGTCAGCCTGTGATCTGAAGGGTCCTGGGTTTGATTCTGATCAAGGGCACATGACCAGGTTGTGGGCTGGATCCCCAGTAGGGGGCATGCAAGAGGCAGCTTATCAATGATTCTTTCTCATTGTAGGTATTTCTATCTCTCTCTCTCCCTCTCCCTTTCTCTTTGAAATCAATAAGAAATATATTTAAAACAAATAATACAGATTTTTTAAAAAGATTTCAATTCTTTTGAATAAATAAAGAGGTGTAAAGCTGTTGGGTCATATGGTAGTTTTAGTTTTAATTTATTGAGGGACCCGTTTTCCATAGTGACTGTACTATTTCACATTCCCACCAACAGTGTAAAAGGATTCCAATATCTCTATATTATTGCCAGTTCTGTGATATTTTTAATGAGAAATCAAAGCTATGAAAAAACATATAACTTGGAATAATATCAGTGAAGAAATGCCCAAGCATTTTTGAAGAAAAAATAAACTTGCATGACTGGCAGGAGCAGTTATGTGTTTAATGAGAAGACTAAAAATGTAAAAATGACAGTTCTTCCAACACCTGTTATACATGTAATGCATTTCCAGCCCCAGTGGAAATTTTCAGAAAGCAAATTTGATAAACTGTCCTGAAAGTCTTCTGGTAAAATATCTAAAATACTACTAAAACAAGAAGAAAACTGGAAATATGGGGTGTTTTTCTATATTTTACAAAAGCCTTTAAAATTGCATTTTAATTCGTAAATATTTGCTCATTAATTGATAAAATATTATTAAATCATTACTATATGTAAATCTATTATTGAACTAAATATAATAATAATACTAGTGGCCTGATGCACAAAATGCGTGCACATTAAAATTAGAGGAAATATTTTAATATTGCTATTTGCCCTTTCTCTATAATAGAAGTGTCATAGATAAAAGAAAATTAGTAAAATGTATACGGAAATCTTCCTCCAATCAGAGTTTGGGGCATGCTGCAGGACGCAGAGTCAAGTCTCCACCCACCCACATGCACCTCGAAATTGCATGAGACCCAGACCCAGCCAGCCCCACCCCTATTGGGCAAGATCCAGATCTGGCCGTCCCCACCCCTGTCAAGCCCCACCAGGTGGGGGCACAGCCTCAGGGCCCCCAGTGCACCCTCAGGCTCCTGTCCTGGTGACAGGGCAGAAGTTGCAGCCTGAGGTCCTCCATCAAGCCCTGCTAGGCAGTGATTGAAGCCTAAGGTCCCCTATCAAGCCCTGCTGGGAGGAGCATGTGTTCTGAGGTTTTCTGTCAAGCCCTGTTGAGGAGGGAACGTGACCTGAGGTCCCTCATCAAGCCCTGCCAGGCAGGAGAGTGCAGCTTCAGGTCCCTAATGATCACTCATTACAGCTCATTACAGGAACCCCGCCCCTGCTGTGGATGCAACCATCTTGTGGCGGCATGACAGAGTGAGGGTCAATTTGCATATTACCTCTTTATTATATAGGATTTTATCCATTAATCTTTTACAAGTGGGTTTATTCAATGCTAACCTTAAAACAGGGATTGTGCAGACATATTTAATACTTTCTTTTTTAAAATAATATATTTTATTGATTTTTTACAGAGAGGAAGGTAGAGGGATAGAGAGTTAGAAACATCAATGAGAGAGAAACATCGATCAGCTGCCTCCTGCACACCCCCTACTGGGGATGTGCCCGGAACCAAGGTACATGCCCTTGACCAGAATCAAACCCGGGACCCTTTAGTCCACAGGTCGACACTCTATTGCAAAACCAGTCAAGGCCATATTTAATATTTTCAATAATAACAAATATTTGTTTTTAAATATGGTCACATAAAAAAAGAGAGGACTGTGCTAGTTTCTAAGGATTTAAGGAAAATATGACAGAGCCCCTGCTCTCAAGAAAGTTTACAATCCTGTGTAAAGTCAGAGCAGTAAATATCTAGTCACAATATGGTGTTCTCAGTGCTAACATAGAGGTATTCACAGGGTCCTATGGGAACCCCCAGGAATAAGGCATGGGCTGAGGTTTAACAGACTATAAGGTGGATTAAAGGATGAAAATACTGACTGATAAGGCTGAAGAAGTCATCAAGTACCACATCGTAACAAGGACTCTGTACCTTTTCTCCACTTAAACATCAGGCACAGAGGAAGCTGACAACTCATCAAACTCCCTATTTCTATTTCTGAAATTACTGTTCACCTCTAATAGAGAAGTGAACAGGTATTCATTCTTCAAATGCATTGTCATCAATGCAGTTAGAGCTTGATCTAAAATAACTCCTAGAACTTAAGGCATCAATCATATTTTTGAAAATCAGTATTCACTGGTGACATTTTATATTTTTAAGTATATAATATTTTCATAGAAATGATTTTGCCTTGGCATTAAGTTCTAAAAGGTATTTTTCTTGTGGAATTTGACATAAGATTTCCTGAGACCAGTTTCCAAAAAAAAAAAAACAAAAAAACACGAAAGCGGTGAAATCTTATTTTATAAAATAAAAATGCTGACTCAATCTTTCTTTTCACCACCCAGTCATCAAGTTGAAGACACCTAACAACCACCAAGCAAACTGAACTGAGGAAGGGCCATCAGGGCTGAAACACTGCAGGTGCCAGTTTAAGCGTCACTTTTGAGCTTATACGAAACTAGTGGCCCAGTGCACGAAATTAGTGCACATTAAAAGGGGATTAATTAGAGGAAATATTTTAATATTGCTATTTGCTCTTTCTCTATAATAGAAGTGTCAGAGATTAAAGAAAATTAGTAAAACGTATATGAAAATCTTCCTCCTGTCAGAGTCTGGGGTGCACCATGGAACCCAGAGTCAAGTCTTCAACCACCCATGTGTACCTCAAAATCGCTTGAGACCCAAACCTGGACGGCCCCCCTTCATTGGGCTAGGTCCAGACCTGGCCAGTCCCACCCTGTCAAGCCCTGCCAGGTGGGGGGGGGTGCAGCCTCAGGTCCCCTGAGTGCCAGGGCAGGGGGGCATGGCCTGAGGTCCTCCATCAAGCCCTGCTGTGTGGAGGGAGTGGCCTGTGATCCCCCAGCCTGGCGCCAGGGCAGGGGGCACAGCCTGAGGTCCCCCAGCCTGGCACCAGGGAAGAGGGTGCAGCCTGAGGTCCCCTGGCCTGGTACTGGGGTGGGGGGTATGGCCTGGGGTCCCCTGACCCAGCACCAGGGCAGAGGGCACACCTTGAGGGCCCCCCCCGTCAAGTCCCGCTGGGTGGGGGGCACAGCCTCAGGTCCCCTGGCCTGGGGCCAGGGCGGGGGGCATGGCCTGAGGTCCCCCGACCTGGCACCAGGGAAGAGAGTGCAGCCTGAGTTCCTCTAGCCTGGTGCCAGGGCGGGAGAAGCAGCCTGAGGTCTCCTGTCAAGCCCTGCGATTGGAAGGTATGACTTGAGGTGGTCTGTCAAGCCCCATGTAGGAGGTGGGTGGGCGAGCAGCCTCAGGTCCCTGCTGATTGCTCCTTAAGGCTCGTTATGGGAACTTAGCCTCAGCTGTGGGTGCAAATTGACCGGAGTGATGCTCAATTTGCATATTCCCTCTTTATTATATAGGATTCCCTTTCTCACCTTGCCCAGTGTGTTTCAACCAGAGCCACAACACTGCAATAGGAGTTTTGTTATGTGTCTCCTATACATAACAGGAGATAACCAGCCATGCACCTGAAGTTCGTGTGCTCTTTTTTCAACAGCAATGGCCAACTTGTGTTGCACAGAGCAGCAGCTTTTCAGTGTAAAGAATGAACATTACCAGAGGCGAAGGCGGGTAAAACCTGGAAGACCGGAGTGTTATAGAAGTGAGGGTGTTGTGATGACAGGAAAGGAACCAACGAAGCAAAGAGAAGAGGGCTGCAGGCAGCTGAATCCCACTTCCCCACCAGAATGCAGGCCATGGGTCACAGCACACATGGAGCATAATGGTCAAGATTGGCTCAGAGACCAGCCAAGTAAAGCATCAAGGCCTGAAGTAGATCTGCCAATTCTGGTGAAATAGGTCCCATTATCAGACAAACACCAGACTGAATATCCTGTCTGGTCCAGAATTATGCCCTCTAAACACGTGTTCTAAGAGTCCCTGTGCTCAATAAAGAGTCTATTATTCCTCTCTTACCCCAAAACTGTATCTAGAAAAGGCCATTTCTTTACTCATTGAAGAGAAAGCGGGCTGAAACTTAACTGTAGTCAAAAGGCTTTTGAAGATTGTTATTCTTTTTACTGCTGCTGGCATTTGATAATAATTTTATCATACCACATGCTAGCACTAGAAGCAAGCCCATTTTTTTATTCAGTTTGTAGACTCAGCCTAAATTTTGACAGTTCCCATACATAAATTACTTCATAAAATATTATTTAGCACTTTTCCTGGGTCAGGCAACCCTGCTGGGGATACACAGAAAGCATAAGGCAGAGTTCTTGCCCTAGTGGAGCATCTAGACAAATAAAAAGTCAACGATGACACATTTTATGAATCTCATGTCATGGGGGCACACAAAAAAATGGGAACTTCTGTTTTGTGAGAGCCAGGATGCTTCCAAGAAGATGAGCTTCTTTATCCAGGTAAAGAACAGTGGAAGAGTCTTTAGGACAGAACCAATAGCAATGCAATCATGGGGCCGAGCATATAGTCTGACCAGAGAATTTGAGGCAGGTCCAATGGTTGGATCACAAGGCATGAGAAGGGAAGTGGTAACATGAGAATGAAGAGATAGAGACAAGATCATGAAGCCATTTATGAAGGCTGAATGTTACCCATCAGAGGGTTCTAAGGAAAGTGACCTGAACCGCAAATTTAAGTTCTTTCAGAGAACAGATTGCTGATTGCCAGAAGCTAGGGGATGAGAGAATGGGCAAAATGCGTGAAGGTAGTCAAAACTTAAAACTTCCCATTATAAGATAAATAAGTCCCAGGGATATGATATACACCATAGTGACTGTAGTCTAAAAGAGCAGATCTTATGAATTCGCATCATAAGGAAAAAATGGTGATTATGTAAGGTGGTGGATGTTAACTAGACTTATTATGGTCATCATTTCACAATATATACATATATCAAATCATTCCTTTGTACATCTAAAACTAACACAATGCTATATGTCAGTGATATCTCAATTTTAAAAAATTCTTTCAGTAGGAAATTGGATCTGAATAATATGATAAAGAAAAATTGGTAAAATCATCCAACCAATTTCCAGAATTCACTGCGACCAACTTTGTAAAGGGACCCAAAATTTCTCACATTCAGTTCCTGCTCAGATCCTCTGAGTCTCAATTATTAACTCTTTTACAGAATATGCCTTTAAAAAATTGACACCTCAGTCAAACCCTCGCTGAGGAAGTTGAGCAGCATTACTTCTGCCCTCACAATGCTGGGTCTTCAGCCTGAGGCTCACCACCGCCATCTTCAATTTGGATTAAAACCAAGCAATCTACACACCATACATAATTGATCGTGAACTTCAGCTTCAGAAAGCTTTGCATATTTGGGAACCTGTCTGATTGATTATGGTAGGATCATGCCCACTTTAATGACAGGTAGTAGATTCCCAGGGTGGTTCTCACTTCTTCTTTTTAATTTATGGAACTGTAAAAATAAAAATTGTACCACACACTTGTTAAAAATATAAAGGAAAACTTTATTCAAAATTATAGCAATAGGGGAGAGAGACTATTCTCAGCTCTGCTGAGATAAAAGTGAGAGGAATTTTTAACACTGAGTTGGGCTAATGAAAAGACACAGGAGGATTTTTAGGGGAGAGGTTGGTCAGTGTGATTAGGTCATTCACGTTTGCTAATTGGCCTTCATTGAAATTAGGCTCCTACCTTCCCACAGAGACTGGGCAATAGGGGTGCCATATCTATCTCTTGCCTATGATTTGACAGTATTTTAAAGAGGTGGATCCAAGGTCCTTAAGAAAGACTTGGGTGGGAGTGGGGGGTGGGGGAGTTATAGAAGACTTCATTTAAAAGAGGCAGAGAAGCCCTAACCAGTTTGGTTCAGTGGATAGAGCATCAGCCTGCAAACTGAAAAGTCCCAGGTTCAATTCTGGTCAAAGGCATGTACCTTGGTTGTGGGCACATCCCCAGTAAGGGTTGTGCAAGAGGCAGCTGATTGATGTTTCTCTCTCATCGATGTTTCTAACTCTCTCTTCCTCTCTGTAAAAAATCAATAAAATATATTTTAAAAAATAAATAAAAGGGGCAGAGAAAACATGGACAACTGCAAAGCTGTTTATAAAATGAAAGCTCCAAGAAAAGGAATGTAGGGCCGAGTCAGGAAGAAGTCTGTCTAAAGTTTAGTAAAACTAAGGGCAATATTAAGAAGGCCTTGGTCAAAAAACACTTCAAATCTTATGAGCAATGGCATTCCTGAGGCAGCCTATTTAAAAGGAAGTATTGCTTTTCTTGGGTAAATAGAAGAACTTAGCTGCTCAGCCTCTGGAGCTGTCATACTGGGTGAGCTGTGTTACAGTTGCCAAGTCCTGTGTTGCTTGAGTGTGTTTTGCTTATGAGGAGCCTCATCCAGTCCTGGTTCCACCTGAGATACCCATGGCAGTGCAAAAAGCAGAGGTAATACCAGCTAATGTGCATGTTAATAGCCTATCACCCTTACAGCGGAGTGTGACCATTTACTTTTGTCTTGGCTAAATATCTTGCCTATAAAGCTTCATAAACACATTCACCAAAGTGTCTTCAAATTGCCCCAAATCAACTCACTTCTTCCAAGGCTTATTCATTTGTCGAGTTATTTAGCAAATATTTCTGTGCCAGGCCCTGTGCTAGGCAATAGATGAAGCATGCATTCTCTCCCAAAACAGATGTAAACTGTGGACTCTACCGAAAAACCCACTATCTTTCAGTGACCATAGCAAGCATATTAATATACCAAATATTTATTAAATATTTCTGATAAGCCCTATGCCAAGTACATTGCATCATTTACATTATCTGTGTTCATAACAGCCCTATGACTTCAGTGCCATTATCATCAGATGACTACTTTACAGATGAGGAACTTGAGTCTCAGAGTGGTTTAAGTGAATTATCCCAGATTAAGTGACCATTAACAGGTAGGACAGGGACTTGAACCTTGGCCTGTGTGACTTGAAGCCTGGGCTCCTGCTCATTTGTTGTGATCCTGTTGTATGCTCTCCAGAGTATCATATGCCTCCTTCACCCATCCAATGTAAATTCAGCAAGTACATAGTAAACACTTCAAGAGTTTAGAATCCATATTATTAGTGGAAAAGCCCCTATTTAGGGGCACAGAAGGCAAAAGACCATTTCTAAGATGACAGTAGACACTAGGATTGATGCTAAAACTCAATCAAAGTGCTCCCAAACCACTAGCAGGACATCTGGTTTGGTAAACACACACATACACACACACACAAACATACACACATACACACACACGCACATATACACATACACACATACACACATGCACACACAAACAAGTCTGCCCTGACTATATCCACATATCACCTGCACTATTATTTATTTAATATTTATGTTTAAGTGGACCCACTTTGTACCATCACAGTGAATGAAGGGAAAAAAATGCAGATTTAATTAGTGCCATTAAAATAAATATACTCTACTGAAATGTAAATATTCTTCTGTGTACACAGTTCATCTCAATGCCACTGTGGGCAGGACTGCTTGCCCTCAATCTTCCTTTGGTGTCCTCTCTCCTACCCCATTCTGGGCATCATTTTACAATTTCCAGGTCCACTTCTAAGTCTGAGAAAATACCCTAGACTTTTCTCACTCTCCTCTACCTTCCATTCTACCTGCCTCCCATTGCACACATCAGTGAGTTCTCAAAGCCCCATTTATTCAGGCTCTTTATAGGTAACTCACAAAATGGTCTGATAAAGTAACACTCCTTGGAGAATGTTCATAGAGAAAAAGCATTAATAATTAGGAATTTGTAATGAGCCAAGCACTGGACAAACGAATTATATGGATTACTATCCTACTTAATCTTCACAACAAAATCTGATAAGAAAGAAGTTATTATCTTCTTCTTATATGAGGAGACTGAAGCTGGGATTAGGGCTGAGAAGGAATGTTCAATAATTTGCCTTAGATCCCACAGCAAGTAAGTTGCAGGTCTATGCATTTCTAAATCCTGAATCCTCTTACATCCTAAATTGAACATTTTTTCTATACTGCTGTTAATGGAAGTCTTATATTAGGCCTATGTAATATCTCATAGTTGAATGTCCCTCTCCATCTCACCCACCACCCTCCTTTGTGGTTCATCACCAGATGGTCAACACACACACACACACACACACACACACACACACACTTGAAAACATCCAATGGTACAATGACTGGCTTCCTATAGGATATAGGATGATTTTCAAACTTCTGACAACGTCCTTTACACACGTGACTTTCTTGAACCCCTTCCCTTTCACCTCACAGCCACATTAGATCTCACCCTTCCCACAAGATCATGCTCCTTATGGCTGTGCAAAAAGACAGCCATGAATGCTGCAAAGTCAAAGCAAGGGCATAGGCTTAGGAATAGATAGACCTGTTTGAATCCCACAATTGTGCCAGTTATTTAACCTCTCAGAGCTTCCTCTGTTTCCTCACCAAAAAGGAAACACACACACACACACACACACACACACACACCAATGAAATATGTCTTGTTTGTAAGAATTGGGCTAGATGATATGTCCACAGCATGTCACATAGTGCTAGGCACTTTCCACAGCAAATGGCATATGGTAGGCCTTCAAATACAAGTCACTGCCATGACTGTGTCCATGTAGCTCCCTCAAAATTGTCTGGAATTATTCTTTCTGCTTATCTTGAAAAATGCCCATTCATTCTTCAAGCTCAAATGTCACTTCTCCTATGAGACCTTTTCTGATTGCTTCAAGTACTAGCAATTCCTCTTTTCTCTGCATTTCTCTAGCATTCAGCACCCACTCAACCACAATAACTTTAAGTTGGCTTTTAATTATCTGTCACTTGTTTCTCTTTTCCATTAGACCATGGCCTCTTCGGGAGCCTGAATAGGTACTGAAGTGCAATACTCAACACATAGTAAGCTGCCAGATGTTTGCTGAATGACTTAATGTGTTCCTTCTTCCCATACATGATTTGTATTTGAACAATGCTAAAAATTAGGCTGAAGTTTAAGCAGGAGCAGTGAGGCAGGTGAACGGAAGATGAGCTCTTTCTAGAAAATCCTCAAACATGTACATCCACTCTCTATACAGAAAACCATTTCAATTCTAGAATCTTTGTCTGCAAACTGCCTTGATCTTCCCTTGGAAGCATGAAGGAATTTTTGTGACAGGAGAAGATAAAGCTTACAAAACCTTTTCATTGTAAACACTGATTACCTATGAACTTTTACAGGAAAGGGACCCTCTGGATGCTGGCACATAAGAGAAGCCATTCCCCACAATCCTATATAATAAAGAGGGAATATGCAAATTGACCATCACTCCGGTCAGTTTGCACCCACAGCTGAGGCTAAGTTCCCATAACGAGCCTTAAGGAGCAATCAGCAGGGACCTGAGGCTGCTCACCCACCCACCTCCTACATGGGGCTTGACAGGGGACTTCAAGTCATGCCTTCCAATCGCAGGGCTTGACAGGAGACCTCAGGCTGCTTCCCCCGCCCTGGCACCAGGCTAGAGGAACTCAGGCTGCACTCTCTTTCCTGGTGCCAGGTCGGGGACCTCAGGCCATGCCCCCTGCCCTGGCCCCAGGCCAGGGAACCTGAGGCTGTGCCCCCCACCCAGCGGGACTTGACAGGGGCCCTCAAGGTGTGCCCTCTGCCCTGGTGCTGGGCCAGGGGACCTCAGGCCACGCCCCCCACCCCAGCACCAGGCCAGGGGACCTCAGGCTGCACCCTCTTCCCTGGTGCCAGGCTGGGGGACCTCAGGCTGTGCCCCCTGCCCTGGCGCCAGGCTGGGGGATCACAGACCACTCCCTCCACACAGCAGGGCTTGATGGAGGACCTCAGGACATGCCCCCCTGCCCTGGCACTCAGGGGACCTGAGGCTGCACCCCCACACACACCTGACAGGGCTTGACAGGGTGGGACCAGCTGGGTCTGGATCTAGCCCAGTGAAGGGGGGCCGTCCAGGTTTGGGTCTCGAGCAATTTTGAGGTGCACGTGGGTGGTTGAAGATTTGACTCTGGGTTCCATGGTGCACCCCAGACTCTGACAGGAGGAAGATTTTCATATACGTTTTACTAATTTTCTTTAATCTCTGACACTTCTATTATAGAGAAAGAGCAAATAGCAATATTAAAATATTTCCTCTAATTAATCCCCTTTTAATGTGCATGAATTTCGTGCACTGGGCCACTAGTTTATAATAAATGAATGTTGGAGTAAATCTCTTCACTAACTAGATAAAGGAATTTAGGTTCCAAAGTAATCATTCATCTCTTCAGCTGCAAAGCCCTGAAGACTCTGCTTCCTGAATGTTCTCTCTAATGGGACAGACCTTTGCTGACCAGCTTAGAGCAAGCACCACTTCAGCAGGTAGATTCCCTAAAGTTAGCAGCCCAAACCAAACACAGCAACGCTGCCTGGAAGCCAGTGGGTGGCTTGCCTGGTGAAAGCCCGTCCTTCAAGCAACTGAGGTAGGAGCCCATTAAAGGTGTTAATTTTACATGATGTGGCATAGCTAGTTTATAAATAAATAACAAATGAACGTTCCCCATGGTTCTTCTCTTCTGAGTCTGTGTGTACCTGCTACAGCCCTGGCGACAGCAGCCGCTGCTCAGGTGCCAGACCCGGAATTGCCCTTCAAAAAGTGTGGGAGGAGGCATTTCTATCAGGAGGACTTGATAACTTTGACGCCTACATCACCAGATCCAGCCACCTTGGAAAAAACAGCCAACTAATCTGTCCTTTGTGGGTGGATGGGCTCGATTTAAGATTATCGTCATGAGCTGCAAGAACAAAACACAGATGTTAGAGTTTCAGAAAAATGTACTGTGGGGGACCATTAGTAAAAAATACTGTTTAAAATATATAACATATGTAACTATTAAATGCATAAAAATCCCATGTACCAAGAGGCAAAACATGATGAAAGTTGTTGAATATTTTAAGTACTTATATTGCTGCATAAAATGGTTCTGTGTGGTGGAATTTTCTATTGCAGGAGATTTATGAAATTTTGTCAAAGTGGTAGATCATGGTGAAGTCAGGGGAAATACTAGCACACTTTAGGTTGCTTTCTATTTTTAATTAACTTTGAAACTGCATCTTTGCACTTGTGAGTGTGCATATAAATATATGTAAGTG
>PVJC01012622.1:0-39802 GCA_004026665.1 Murina feae | reverse complement strand
CCCCCCCCTGGCCTGGTCACCTCCAATTGCCCTCCTCTCCTGGTCTGATCACTTCTAACTGCCTCTGTCTCCGCCCTGCTACCATGGCTTTGTCCGGAAGGACATCTGAAGGTCTCTGGGTCTAATTAGCATATCACCCTTTTATTAGTATAGAGCAGTGGTTCTCAACCTTCCTAATGCCGTGACCCTTTAATACAGTTCCTCATGTTGTGGTGGCCCCCCAACCATAAAATTATTTTTGTTGCTACTTCATTAACTATAATTTTGCTAGTTATGAATCGTAATGTAAATATCTGATATGCAGGATGTATTTAGGCGACCCCTGTGAAAGGGTCGTTCGAACCCCAAAGGGGTCGTGATCCACAGGTTGAGAACCGCTTCACTACTATAGAGGATTGCTTCACTACCTTAATGATTGCAGGCTTTTGGGTTGCTGACTTAAAAAAACCCCACAACAAACCATGACACCATAACAGGAAATTAGTAACTTAAATGACATGTGAATTTACTACAAATGTATCAACAATCACATATAGAATCACCAAGCCCAAATAGAAGGCCAGGTTGTTTTGTTTGTTTATTTTTAAAAAATATATTTTTATTGATTTCAAAGAGGAAGGGAAGGGAGAGGAAGAGAGAGAGATCAATGATGATGAGAGCAAATCACTGATCGGCTGCCTCCTGCATGCCTTCTACTGGGGATCAAGCCTGCAACCCAGGTATGTGCCTTTGACCAAAATCGAACCTGGGCCCTTCAGTCTGCAGGTTGCCATTCCATCCATTGAGCCAAACTGTCCAGGGCTAGGTTTTTGTCTTTGAAAAAGTTTTTAGAAAAGAAGAAGCCATAAAATTGACTCCACATGAAGCCTATCACATTACTCAGCTTTTCTCATTTTTAAATTTTATTTTGTATAAAGTATTGCTAAGGGACAGCCCACATAAATAAGAAACCATCTCATGAGAACTAATTTTGTTTGCTTATAGAGAACCACTTAAAAAGCTAAGTAAATAAATCTGGTTGTTTGTATTTATTTCTGGGGTGTTTCATCACCATTACAAGTGTTTGATGTCTTTTTAAATGAGCATTTAAAAATCACTTTAAAAAAGTAGTACAAAACTTCTAGTTCTGGAAAAATGGAGAAATACTTTTCCACAGTCATCCTACTAAGAAAAACTAAAAGTCTTAATTTTTTTTTTTTAGCCTTAAATTTTTTGTATGAAACAAACACAACATGATTCTGAATATTGGGGAGAAGACAGCTAAGTATGGCATGACTCAATGAACAGCAAGGTTTTGTTTTTTGCCTCAGACATCCCAGACCAAAAAAAAAAAAAAAAAAAGGAAATCAAGAAAAGGAAAAAAACAACCAAAACGAAACTTTTAGATAATAGCCAATCTACTTCAGGTAAAAAGAACTGACAAAACCCTTCCCTATGCCAGCAAGGCTAATGGGAAGCCTAGACTTCTGCCACTGTGAGGCTGTAACAAGTCACCACAGTCTCCCCACCAGGGTGAGGTAGGAGAAGGTGAAGGAAGCCAGACTTTCATCCCTGCTGAGAGGTAATGAGGACCACCTTTCCCTGTAGTCAGTAGAGAACAAGTGGGTAGCCTGGATTTCCACATCCATCCAAGGATAATGAGATGTCTCTACCCTGTCCTTCCAGGATGGTTTCAGAGGAAGCAGAAGACACACAGGGCTTTCACAGCTGCCGGGCGGCAATGAGTAATCCTCTTCTCTCCCCCACACCATTTCAGAAGCCAGGTGGGGAGCAGTAAGTAGACATTCTTGCCTATCCCAGCAGGGTGTTATCAGTGGAGGCCTACTGACAAGCAGGAACACCCATAGCCACCCAAACCTAAGAGTATTCACAACTCCTCTCGCCCTCAGCTGTAATACAGGCCATGAAGGGAACCTGGACTCCCACCCCTACCTGACCATAATAGGGCAGCAACCTTGTCCTTCTTCTGTTAGAGCTTTGTCAGAGAATATTAGGAAAAAGAAAAGATTAAATAAGATCCAGAGTCTTATAATGCCCCAAATGTACAAGTTTTAATAAAACATACTCATCAAGAATATCTCAATCTGAATGAAAAGAAAATCAACAGATGCCAACAAGATGAAAAGTACGCAAATCATATGACTAGGATTTTAAAGTAGCTATATGAAAATGTTTTGACAAGCAATAAGAAACACTCTTAAAATAAGTAAAGAAATAAAAAGTCAACAGCAAAAAACAAACAACAAAAAAAGAGACATAAAGAACCAAATAGAAATATAAGAACTGAAAAGTATATTAACTAAAATTAAAAACAATAGGCGCTTGACAGAAAAATGGAGCAGAGAGAACAATTATATGAATTTGATGATAGAATAATAGAAATTACCCAATCTGAAAAACAGAGAAAGCAGATGAGAGAGAGAAGGGGGAGGATGGAGGGATAGAGGGAGGGACGAAGGAAGAAAGGAAGGAAGGAAGATCATCAGAGCACCCACTAAAAAGCCTTGGGGACTTTTGGGAATATAATAAAAGATCCAACTTTTCATGTCACAAAATTCCTGAAAGACAAAAAGAGGGCAGGACTAAAAGAGCATTCAAAGAAATATTGCTTGAAAGTTTGCTAAAGCTGGCAAAGATATAACCCTACAAATTCAAGAAACTTAATGAATCTCAAACAAAATACATGCAAAGAAATCCATGCATAAATAATAAGAATCAAAGTTCTGAAAAAAGAAGGAAAAAGAAAAGTATCTTAAAAGTAGCAAGAGAGAAATGAAACCTTACCTGTAAAGGAAAAGCAATTCAAATGAAAATAGAATTTGTATCCAAACACATGTAGCCAGAGGGAAGTGGCACAACATTTTCAAGTGCTGAAAGTAAAGAACTGTCAACTTAAAATTCTGTATCTAGCCTAGCTGGTTTGGCACACTGGATAGAGCATCAGCCTGCAGACTGTAGATTCCCAGGTGTGATTCTGGTCAAGGAGGGCACATGCCTGAGTTGCGGGCTCAAGCCTCAGTAGGGGACATGCAGGAGGCAGCCGATCAATGAGTCACTCTTATCATTGATGTTTCTATTTATCTCTCTCTCTCCTTTCCTCGCTGAAATCAATAAAAATATACTTTTAAAAAATTCTGTATCTACTGAGCCCAGCCAGTGTGACTCAGTCGTTGAGCAGAGAACCTTTCCCAGTTATGTTAAGGCAGAGATATGACACTAGAAGAACAGTAAGAGATGAACCATTGCTGACTTTGAAGATGGAGGAAGGGGCCAGGATCCAAGGAATGTGGGAGGTCTCTAGAAGCTGGAAAAGAAATGCAGCCCTGCTTGATAAACCTTGATTTTAGGCAAGTGAGATCCATGTCAGACTTCTGACCCACACAACTCTAAGATAATAAATTTGTGTTTAAGCATTTAATTTGTGGCCATTGTTAGAGTAGCAATAGAAAACTAACACTGGGGTAATCTAGTCCAACATTTTTTTTTTTTTTGACAGATCAGAAAACTAAAATCCTCAAAGGCACACATTTACTTAGTAAGTAATGGCAATGTACTTTTGGGTGTGAAGATAACATAATTCTTATCTATTCTTAAAACATGGTCTGATGTCAGGGTGAAGGCAGTAGCTAGGATTTCAGTATGCGAAGGGAAATAGCTAACACCACTTTTCTGTATATTAAATGTGTGGTATACTAATACCACAGTTGCTTATCTCTAGGTTGATTTGGCTAAATTACTACTACATGCTGCAGAAAAACTTTTACTGCATATCCTCAAAAGTACACAAATTATTTTATAAAACTATGAATGCTATCATGTACATTCATTTACAGATGAAAAGTAATCTCTGCATTGTCTTCTGTGCCCAGATTGGTACTGGGTACACCATGCACTTTTCTAGGAATCCAGATCCGTGAAGGGAATGAAGTCTGAACCAAAAATACATTGGAAATTTTAAAATAAGAGATTTCACCTCCATGAGTTTAGTCAAGCACTTGCTGAGCACCTACTGTGTCTCAGGGACTCTTAAGGTACTGTAATAGAAACAACAGACCCAAAACTTGTATTTTATTGGGGGAACCAGATGGTAAACAACAGTAATAAATAAATTAATGCTAAATATTGTTAAATGCTCTTAACAAAAATAAAGAAATGTAAAGGCACATTTTGACTAGTCTTAAAAGGCTTAGAAAACTTTTATGTAAACATTTTACTTAATAAAAATTACATTTAGTTTTCTTTCTTTAATTTAATTGAAACCAATTCAACAATCAGACAAAAAAGAAAATGGGGAAAATACGTTTTATGTTCTACTTCTCCTAAAATCAGCAATAACTGTCTTTAGTGTCAATGGAAGAGCTCAACATACTGATAATGTAGTTAAGGTTTTTCATATTATATAACACTAATACAAATGAAACAAAACTTTCAAAACAAAAGCCATTGATTTTCCAGGTTTCCCACTTACTACTGTAATACAGCAAGTTGGGTGATAACTGGATAGACTTGTCACATAGTATTATATGAATGATGACAATTACAGCACTGGAGTATTTTAGGATTTCCAGATTCTGGATGCCTCCTGGACTTGAGGAACTATATGACCCATGTTGATTTTCTCTCTCCTTCTGATATTAAACTGTGGATGGCTCAATAATTACTAATACAGTATTTCCCACATATTATACATTAAGAACAACTAACTCCATATAGAAGGTGGCAAAGAAGACAGAAAATTTAATTTCTACTGAATTTAAGAGAAAATTCAAACTTAATCAATTTTATATGATTTTGTTAACACAGTAAGACAATGTTTAAAACTCACTTTGAAGTGTTTCAAGTTCAGCTTTAGTCAATGCATCTTCCTTTTCCTTCAGTCTTGTTTCTTTATATTTAGCATAAAACTGTCCAGCATCCTTAAAAAAGTTATAGATTAACATAAGAATCAGTTTGCTTTGATATTATTTTCAACATAACTTTATTTTAAAGCAGTATATTCTTTTTTGTTTTGTTAGTTCTCACCAGAGGATATTTTTTCCACTGATTTTTTTGAGAGTGGAAGAAAGAGAAAAAGAGAAAGAAAGATATCGATGTGAGAGAGACATATCAATTGATTGCCTCCACAAGCCCCGAGTGGGGCCTGGGACGAACCTGCAACCCAGGTATATGCCCTTGACTGGGACTAGAGCCCTTGGCCCTTCAGTGTGTAGGCCGATGCTTTAACCACTGAGCATACTGGTTGGGCTAAAGCAGTATATTCTTTAATGAGTTCCTTTTTGTTTATGCTTTCAAATTTTATGATGAACAGACGAAACTAAAATGAACACTTTCCTATAATTTTACTATCCGAGAGAGCTGATTAATGCCAGACATTGCATGAGTATACATTTAAGTATTTTCTCTCAGATATGGAAGGGAAGTAGACTCTTCCTGTTTTCTTCCATTGTGCATTTTTCAATATAGTGTTATCACATGACTAGAGAGCAGAAAAAAGACACCTGTTTAATGGAATTAAATTATTTTGTATAGTAAATTGCATTACTGTACTAACATTATTTTCATATTAACCCTTTAACTCTAAAATTTTTTCAAAGTTATTATATGCAAATTTGATTATGAAACCTATATGACCATGTAGATACAAGTGAAAGTTGTCATTTTTCCTTTAGTATACTAAGATAACATCAGTTCCTATCGTACAGGGTTGAAGATTGAAGATTGTATACAAATACTTAGTTGTCAAGATAACAGTGGCTAAAGTCTAAAGGACAAATACATATGTATGACTTAGCAGAGTACTGAAAAAGACTAAGCCTGCAATAATCACATACATGGAGAAAAACAAGTTGATACTCTCTACGCATATAAAGCTCTTGACAATAAAAAAAGCAAAAACATAATTTTCACCACCCTTTGACTCAAACTTCATCTATTCTATAGTGCTATTAGAGGCCCAGTGCACGAAATTTGTGCGGGGGTGGGGTGGAGTGTGGGGGGACTTACCCCAGCCTGCACCCTCTCCAATCTGGGACCCCTGTAGCATCAGGCCTAAACCGGCAGTCAGCCATCCTTCTCACAGTCCAGGACTGCTGGCTCCTAACCACTCACCTGCCTGCCTGCCTCATTGCCCCTAACTGCTTCTGCCTGCCGGCCTGACTGTCCCCTAACCACTCCCCTACTGGCCTGATTGAAGCCTAACTACTCCCTGCCATCCTCATCGCTCCAACTGCCCTCCCCTGCTGGCCATCTTGTGGCAGCCATCTGGCCATCTGATGGCGGCCATCTGGTGGTGGCCATTTTTTGATGTCGCAAGAATGGCTTTTATTATATAGGATTACCTATGGCTGCCAGGTCACACTGTGTTATGCTTCCATGTCTTTGTGTATGCTTTGCCCTCTAGCTAGCATATGTTGCTACTTTACTATTATTCTGAAGAACTCCTATCTATTCTTAAAAGCCTTATTCAAGCATCATATCCTTTGCAAGTCTTTCTGCCTTCCCTAACAAAATAATTCCTCTTTTTTTAAAAAAATATATTTTGTTGATGTTTTACAGAGAGGAAGAGAGAGAGATAGAGAGTTAGAAACATCGATGAGAAGGAAGCATTGATCAGCTGCCTCCTGCACACCTCCTAGTGGGGATGTGCCACAACCCAAGTACATGCCCTTGACTGGAATCGAACCTGGGACCCTTGAGTCCATAGGCTGACGCTCTATCCACTGAGCCAAACCAGTCAGGGCAAAATAATTCCTCTTGTATACTGCTAATGAAACATACTTCTATGATTGCTTGAATCATGCTATATTCTCTCCTAGAAAATTAGAAATTTAAGACAGAAGTACTTACATGCCACAAGAATTTTTCAAAACATGCAATATCTGACTATTTAGTCAAGGGCATTGACCTCTTTTCCCTTATTGTAAAAAAAAAAAATAAATAACAACAGCCACCACCCCAATAGCTGTCCAGTGTGAAAGAATAAAAAATAACATTTTTTTTGTCAGGCAAAAAATGTATCTTTTAATGTGCTGCAGATGTTTAGTAGTTTGTGGCCATGAGATGAAAAGGTTGAAAATCACTGCACTAGGGTAACCGTTCTAGGTTTAAGAATCCTAGAGTAATAATCATACACCACACGAGAGAGTTTTACTCCTTAGGAACAAAAATCAACCCTTGGCTCTACCTTGATTTCTATGTAAATGTATAAACACTTAAACCCTCAGTGGGATGATCTCTTTCATCTATGACTGCCCAAGTTAAAGCTTTCCCCTGGGGCTATGTCTCTTGGGGTTATATCAGAACTCTTTACTTGATAATGAATTAGGGGAATAATAAGATATTTCTGAAATAATTTAGTCAATATAATAAAGACATATCTTTTATTCTTTCCATTCCACATTTATGTTTCTCATTCCTACTAGAAGAATTCCCACAAGGCTTGGGCCAACTAAATAATGGTATAATTTGAGGGCGCAGAATGCCATGCACCCAATTAACTTGTTCCCCCATGCCCATATATACTTCAAATTTCAACAAGGTTTTTGGTTAAGGTTTTATGGCCCCTTACTGTTCCCCGTGTCCCTTCGAAAACTCAACCCTGAAGTAGAATTATTTTATATTAAACCATATCAGCCATTTATTCCTTGATGTAAATGAATGAATAAGTATATGTATTAGCTCCTTTCTGAGAGTAGGTTTTGTTTTTAAATATATTTTTATTGATTTCAGAGAGGAAGGGAGGAGAGAGAGATACAGAAACATCAATGATGAGAGAGAGAGAGAATCATTGATCGGCTTGCACACCTCCTGGAAATTGAGCCTGCAACCTGGGCATGTGCCCTTGGCCAAAATCGAACCCTGGACTCTTCAGTTCATAGGCCGATGCTCTAACCACTGCTCAGCTAGGGCTGAGAGTAGGTTTAATAGTAATAAAAGAAAAACTCAGGAAGATATTGGCTCCTTTAGGGTAATAGAAAATGTAACACCACACAAGAAAAGAAGGGCACAAGTAAGTTATTTATGAAATGTGAAAGACAATATAGTGATTAAGAGAACAGACTTTGAATCCTGATTATTAGGATTAAAATCTGTTTTAGATGATCCCAAGTGGCAGTGGAGTAGGTGGAAGCTACACTTACCTCCTTTCGGAACCAAACTGGAATTACAACTAACTTATAGATCAATCATCCTAAATATCCAATTGAAGACTAGCTGAACAGAAGTTTTATAACCAAGGATTTATGGAAGAAGCCACATCAAGACTGGTAGAAGAGCAAAAATGTGACAGGGGCTAGCCTGGTACAAGGGGTGGCGGTTGAGATTCCAGAGGATGTATCAGCGTCAAAGGTTCCCACTGAGAACTATAGGGTCTCACCCCAAGTGGTGCTCCCAGCCCAGAGCACCAGAGCCAGGAAGAGGTATCCACATAGCATCTGGCTGTGAAAATCTGAAGAGAATCTTTCCCCCAGGGAGAGACAGGAATCCACTAGAGACACAAACACTCTCTTAAAGGGCCAACACACTAAATCTAGTTTGTAGTCACTCATCCTTGGCTCCCATGTAGGGAGGGAGGAGTGGATTAGAGTTGTGTGAGGAGAGACTTGGGTTTGTAACTCTAGGCAGAGCTGAAGACAGGGCCATAAAGATCACTGTGCTGAGTTAATTTCCCACATCTGAAACACATCTGAAATACAACATCTTGAGTGGAGTATTCCTCTCCATACTGCATCAGCCTGGGTATATGGAATAGTCCCACCCTCTGACTACCTCTGGCACCACCCTGTGGAACTTCTACCCATCTGAGGAATCAGCTGCCTGGGTCATGGTGTAGTGGTATGGGCAGACAAAGGAACTGTCAGTGGTTGAGTTGTGGGGCATTGGGCTGGTAGTCATTTGTCCCACTTTCCTGTAAACATGACTGGTGCCTCATTCTCACAAAAGATCTCTAATAAATAAAATCAGAAATCAAAGAAGAGAAGTAACAACTGACACCAAAGAAATACAAAGGATTGTAAGAAAATATTCCGAACAATTATATGCCAAGAAATTGGACAATCTGGAAGAAATATACAATCTTCCAAAACTGAATCAGGAAGAATCAGAGAATCTGGATAGATAAATTACAATTAGTGAAACTAAAGCAGTAATAAAAAAAGAACAAAAACAAACTCCCAACAAACAAAAGTCCTGGACTAGATGGCTTCACAGGTGAATTTTACCAAACATGCAAAAAGGAACTAACACCTCTCCTCCTCAAACTAATCCAAAAAAATTCAAGAGAAGAAGGATTCCCAAGTTCATTTTACAAGGTTAGCGTTATCTAATTATGAACCAGATAAAGACACTACAAAGAAAGAAAACTATATGCCAGTATCTCTGATGAACATAGATGCTATTATCATTAACAATATATTAGCAAACAGATCCAACAATACATTAAGAAGGTCTTACACCATGATCAAATGGGATTTATTATGGGGAAATAAGGTTGGTACAATATCTGCAATTTAATCAATATCACACATTACATAAATAAAATGAAGAATAAAAACCACATAATCATATCATTAGATATAGAAAAAGCATCATATGAAATATGGTACCCATTTATGATAAAAACTCTCAGCAAAGTGGGAATAGAGGGAACAAACTTCCATGTAATAAGAGCCATATATTATCACAAACCAACAGCCAACATCATACTCAATGGGCAAAAATTACAAGTATTTCCTTTAAGATGGAGAACAAGATAGGGATGTCTGTTTTCACCACTCTTATTCAACATAGTACTTACTGAAAGTCTTAACCACAGCAATCAGACAAGAAGAAGAAATAAAAGGCATCTACATTGGAATTGAACAAGTAAAATTTCCAGTATTTGCAGATGACATGGTACTATATATAGAGAACCCAAAAAAGTCCACCAAAAAACTACTAGAACTGATAAATGAATCCAGTAAGTAAAGCAGCAGGACACAAAATAAATATTCAGAAATCAGTAGATTTTTTAAAAATTTTATTAATTTTTTACAGAGAGGAAGGGATAGGGATAGAGAGATAGAAACATCGATGAGAGAGAAGCATCAATCAGCTGCCTCATGCATACTCCCCACTGGGGATGTGCCCGCAACCCAGGTACATGCCTTTGATTGGAATCGAACCTGGGACCCTTGAGTCTGCAGGCCGATTCTCCATCCGCTGAGCCAAACCAGTCAGGGCTCAGTAGCATTTTTATACACCAACTAGGGGCCCGGTGCACAAAAATTTGTGCACTCGGGGGGTGGGGGTCCCTCAGCCCGGCCTGTGCCCTCTTGCAGTCTGGGACACCTCGGGGGAGATGTCCACCTGCTGGCATGCCTGGCCAGCCTGGGTGAGGGGCTGAGGGCCATTTTCAGGCTGCCCAGAGCCCCTTCATGGTTTGTGCACGGGGGTGGGAGGGCTGGTGAGTGCAGGTCTGGACATTTCCCACTGGAGGACCCACGATCACACATGCCTGGTGGGCCCCCACCGCTGAGCGGACACAACTGGCGCAGAGCTGGTTGGCGAGCCAGGGGTGGACGCTGGTGCAGGATCCCTTGGTGGGGCCCTGCTGCTGAGTGAACACACCCGGGGTGGAGCCGGGCAGCGGACTGGCTTCGGATTCTCCGCACTGTGCAGCAGACGCTCCCGCACGCCCCCCGAGGAGGCCCCTGGGGCAGAGCCAGGCAGCAGACCCAGGACAGGCATTCCTGGACACCCCGCGGAGGCCCCCGGGGGGGCAGAGCCAGGCAGCGGACCCGGGACGGGCACTCCTGTACGCCCCGAGGAGGCCCCAGGCTGGACCCCCTCCCACTGAGCTGATACACCTGGCACAGCTATGCCGGCCACAGAGGCTTCCAGTGCAGAGCCGCCCTGCCAGCCTCCATCTTGGCTGGGTTAATTTGCATACAGCCGCTCTGATTGGCTGGTGGGCCTGGCCATGAGCAGAGGCTCAGCCAGCCTAGGCAGGCAGTTGTAACAGAAACCTCTGGTTTTCTCTAGCTCCATGGCTGCTGGCCTCCATCTTGGCTGGGTTAATTTGCATACAGCCACTCTGATTGGCTAGTGGGCCTGGCCGTGAGCAGAGGCTCAGCCAGCATAGGCAGGCAGTTGCAACAGAAACCTCTGGTTTGCTCTAGCTCCATGCTGCTGGCCTCCATCTTGGCTGGGCTAATTTGCATACAGCTGCTCTGGGTGGCTGGGAGGTGTGGCTTGCCTGGTGGGCGTGGCTTAGGTGTCTCAGGTAATGGTCAATTTGCATATTACTCTTTTATTATATCAGATAATTAACTATGAGAAAGAGAAACTATGAAAACAATCTCATTTACGATTGCATCCAAAACATACATATAGGTACATTCCCCCTTTCATGAGCATGCCTATGCCCTTCATTTCCTCCTCTTCTTCCCCGACAGGCATGCAGCTCCTAAAATCTAAGAGACCTCACAAGATTTGCAAACAGGGGAGCAACGAGCAGCAGCATGTCTCAGTTAACACAATGAACCTGTCCTCTAGGCCTCCTTTTCTCTGACTCCAGTGAGCTGACAGCAGCCCTGCCTTGGCTCATTTCTTTTCCATAAAGTTTATACAGAGTCAAAGCAGCCCCACTCTCCTGTTGCTTCTTCTAAGCCCTTCCTTGTTTCCCTCTTTCCTTTAATAAACATACTCTCAAAATAAAAATAAAAAACTTACTAGGAATAAATTTAACCAAATAGGTAAAAGACTTGTACTTGGGTATTTATGAGGTGCTGAAGAAAGAAACTGAAGAACATACAAATAAGTGGAACCATATTCTGTGTTCATGGATAGGAAAAATTAACATAATTAAAATATCCATACTAGCCTGGCCAGTGTGGCTTAGTGGTTGAGTATCAACACAGGAATGACAAAGTTACAGTTTAATTCCCAGTCAGGGAACATGCCTGGGTTGCAGCCTCGATCCCCAGTAGGGCATGTGCAGGAGGCAGCCGATTCTCTCTCATCATTGATGATTATATCTCTCTTTCCCTCCCCTTTCCTCCCTGAAATCAATAAAAACATAGTATAAAAGAAAGAAAATATCCATACTACCCAAAGCAATCAATAGATTTAGCAATTCCTATCAAGAAAGCAATGCCACAGAACTAGCACAAATATTCCAAAAGTTTGTACGGTACCACAGAACATCCCAAATAGCCACAGCAATCTTGAGAACAAAGAACAAAGTTGGAGGAATCATATGACCTGATATCAAACTATACTACAAGGCTATAGTAATTAAAACAGCATTCTACAGGGATAAAAACAGACATAGATCTCTGGAACAGAACAGAGTGTCCCAAAATAAGCCCACAACCTTGTGAGCAATTCATATTCTACAAAGGAAGCAAAAACATACAACTGGATAAAGATAGTCTATTCCAGTGGCCACCAACCGGTGGTCTGTGAGGTCTGAAAGGTTGGCAACTGCTGGTTTAAGGAAACCTTTGGAGCAGCGGTCACCAACTGGTACTCTGTGGACCACTGGTGGTCTGTGAGGTCCGAAAGGTTGGCAACCTCTGGTCTATTAAACAAATAATGTTGAGAAAATTGGACAGATACATGCAAAAGAAAAACTACACCCTTTCTTACACCATACACAAGATAAAATTAAAATGGATTAAAGAAAAATGTGCCATAATAACTGTGTGCTTTATTAAGATGCAAAAAAATGGATTAACACATTAAAGCACCCAGCCTGTTTTGTCTTACGAACAGAAAGTAGTGTCCATCACCGGTGACTGACAGGGCCCTTAATGTGTTAAAGACTTAAATGTTAGACTTGAAAGCATAAAAATCATAGAGGAAACATAGACAGTAAAATCTCAGACATTTCTCATAACAATATATTTTCTGATATATCAACCTGTACAAGAAAAACAAAAGAAAAACAAGTGGGAATATATCAAACTAAAGTTTTTGCACAGCAAAAGAAACCATCAACAAAATGAAAAGATAGCCCATTCAATAGAATATATTTGCCAATGATAAATCTGATAAGGGGTTAATATCCAAAATTTGTAAAGAACTTATACAACTCATTAGGGGAAGGCAAGGATTGGATCAGTGAATTAGAAGACAGGGTAGAAAAAAAATCACTCAATTAGAGAACCAAAAAGAAAAGACACACACAATTAAAACAAGAGGACAGCTTATGGGAGCTATGGGACACCATGAAACATAACAATATATACATAATAGGAGTACCAGAAGGGGAAGAAAATGAGCAAGGGATAGAGAGCGTGTTTGAATAACGATAGAACATTTCCCTAACCAAAGTCACACAAGTTCAGGAGGCACAGACAGATCCAAGCAAGAAGAACCAAATAGGCTCATGTCCAGACATATCATAATCAAAATGCCAAAAATTAAAAACAAAGAGAGAATATAAAGACAGCAAAAGAAAAGCAACTTGTTACTACAAAGGAGCTCCCATAATGCTGTCAGCTGGTTTCTCATCAGAAACTCTACAAGCCAGAAGGAAATAGCATGAAGTATCCACGGTAATGAAAAGCTAGGATCTGAAACCAAGATTACTATATCCAGGAAGGATATTATTCAAAATAGATGGTGAAATAAAGAGCTTCCCAGACAAAAGAAGGCCTGCAGAGCTTATGACCACCAAATCAGCACTATAAGAAATTTGAAAGGGACTGCTGTAATGAGAAGAAATTTATCCTATATAATAAAAGCCTAATATGCAAATTGTCCCCTCCAGCGGTTGTTCAACAGGGAGTTCAACCACTAGCTATGATGTGCGCTCACCACCAGGGGGTGGCATGGAACATGGTGGGCACTGGCGACACAGTGCTGTCAGTGGGCAGCAGTGGAGGTGCTACTGGCCCTGGTGGGCCCCTGACCCCCAGTTTCTTGTGTCCATTGATTATGCTTATATGCATGCATGCAAGTCTTTCAGTTCTCTTAACTCCCCCTTAACCCTCCCCAGCCTTCCAGCTGTAGTTTGACAGTCTGTTCGATGCTTCTCTGCCTCTGTATCTGTTTATGTTTATCAATTTATAATGGTCTTTATTATCCACAAATAAGTGAGATCATGTGGTATTTTTCTTTCATTGACTGGCTTATTTCACTTAGCATAATGCTCTCCAGTTCCATCCATGCTGCTGCAAATGGTAAGAATTCCTTCTTTTTTACAGCAGCATAGTATTCCATTGTGTAGATGTGCCACGGTTTTATAATCCATTCATCTGCTGATGGGCACTTAGGCATACAACTTAACAAAAGGAAGATAAACAATCCAATAAAAAAATGGGCAATGGACCTAAAAAGACACTTTTCAAAGAAGACATACAGAAGGCCGAAAGATATATGAAAGTCATGCGCAAAGTCACTAATTATACGAGAAATGCAAATCAAAACAACAATGTGGTATCATCTCACACCTGTCAGAATGGCTATCATCAACAAATCAACAAACAACGGGTGCTGGCGAGGATGTGGAAAAAAAGGAACCCTCCTGCACTGCTGGTGGGAATGCAGATTGGTGCAGCCACTATGGAAGACAGTATGGAGTTTCCTCAAAAAGTTAAAAATGGAACTCCCATTTGACCCTGTGATCCCACTTCTGGGAATATATCCCAAGAAACTAGAAACACCAATCAGAAAGGATATATGCACCCCTATGTTCATAGCAGCACAATTCACCATAGCTAAGATTTGGAAATGAGTGCTCTTTTTATGTAATTGTAGAGCATGGGTTCCTACGTAAGAAGACATTAAGCAGTTATATTTATTTATACTTATTTATTGAACCACTATCATATGTGTTGTACTTGTTAGGCTACATGGAGGTTATATGATAAGACAAGCAGTTGTCCTTAAAGCATACGTAAAAATAACTATGAATATTAACCAAAATATGGAATATAAACTACATGAAAACAGGGATTTTTTTCCTTTAAAATAAAAAATAAAATTTCAAAGCCAAAAAGAGTACCTGGCACATAGTAAGCACTCAGTAAATATTTGTTGAATGAATTATTGGAAGAGAGAGTGGTGTTCACCCAACACTCTATGTTTCCCTACATTTCTTGTCCTCTTGAGATTAGGTGGAGTCATGGGACTAGTTCTGGATGGGCTGTGGATGGAAATATCTGTCATTTCAAATCAAAGCATTGAAAAGCTTGTGCAATCCTCCAGCTCTCTACTCTTGCCATAGTGAGCAGAAGGCCATGTGTTCCAGATGGGTACAGCTAGATGATGATGAAGATACCACTGTTGTTGAGTCCCTGAATGGCTAGTTAGAATAGAATGTCCCCTTTCCTACCAATCAGTGATAGATTAAGTGGCATGAACTAAAAAAACTTTGTCACTAAAATTTCAGGATGATCTGAACCTGGCTATAGTCTATCAGTCTATCCTGATTATAATAAAATCGGTGTTATGTAGTACAGAGAATATGCAGTGGAAGTTTTCAGGTGGCCCAATCAGGAAAGGCTTCATAAAGATGATGCCAATTAAAGCCTTGAAGTTAGAGCTGTGAAATAGGGGATATCCATAGCATAAGCTTTTCTTTTAACATTATTGACATAGTTCATTTAAGTGATAACATGCTGAGATGTCATTGTCTGTCATGTTTTGCTTTTACTTCTCCATATAAACTTCAAAATATTAAGCAATGCAGGGAAAACTCTTTCTACAAGTTGTATAATAATTACAATAAGCCCGAGCACTCTGGTAGTAGGAAGTGGATGATTAGACAGCTTATTCACTACTCACTATACAGCTAGTTATCCTGCTGATGGGAAAATGTATTCTTTCTTACCTTTTTCTTACATTTTAAATCTTATTTTAATCTACTTTAAGTTTCATTTCTATCATTAACTAGTTCTGTCATTTTGAGCAAATTGCCTCACCAATCTGAGTCGTAAGTACTTTTCATCTATAAATTAGGGAGTTGATAAGAGACTATGTACCTCTAACACCCTATCTACTATTTTGTGTGTGTGCGTGTGTTTACTTTTTAATATTTAGCAATCCTATCTAATAAAGAAGGAATATGCTAATTAACCCTCACACCATTACAAAGATGGTGGCACCCCCAGCCAATAAGGAATATGATAAAGGACTGCCCTGTCCTCAAAGATGATGGCATCCACAGCCAATAAGGAGGGAATATGCTAATTGAATGCCCAGACCTCAAATATGGCAGCGCCCATAGCCACAAGATGGTGGCACCCAATCTCCTCAGTTCCACCAGGGTGGCAGGCGCCCGGCTGCTCCACGCTCCTGCCTTCAGAGTCCCCCTGTCCTCTCAGCCCTCCAGCTGCCCAAGGCCGGCCTGAGGTGCAGGCAAGCCTCAGATGTCAGCTGCCCAGTCACTCAGGGCCACCTGAGGCTTGTGCTGCTGTCAGTGGCAGCAGCAGAGGTGTGATGGGGCTTAGCCCTCCCCTGATTACCAGGTCACCTCCCACTTCTGAGGGCTCCCAGAATGTGAGAGGGGCAGGTCAGGCTGAGGGAACCTGCCCCCCTCCAGTGCATGAATTTTCATGCACCCGGCCTCTAGTAACCTATAAAATGACTTCATGTTCTCTTTTTGGGCCTCTGAGTAATTGCATCATGTGCCCTTGTTGCAAAGGATAGAAGGAATAATATCTTTGTCTGTATGCTGTGATGTCTTTTCAATTTTCCTGTATCTCTGTCTTTCTGTAGAGATATTTCAGCTTTATAAAAATTCAGAAGTCCTTTTTCACTTGTTCACATATTTTCTATATAAAGTATGCTTGTCTGCAGAGTTTAAAGAAAGTTTTTAGAGTACTAAAAGTAAGCGTCCTCATCCTATGGAGAATATGTGTTTAATTCTGTGTGGAAGGACAGGCAACTTAGCTTGCTACAAATGTCTCCAGGCCTCTTAGAAGCCCTTCCCCCTGCTAATTAGCTGTGAATGTTTTGTTTATTTGGTTTCCGACTGAGTCCCAGTGAGCAGAAGCAAAGGGACTAGAAAGGAAAGGCTCTCACTGTACACAGGGTGACCTCCAGGCCTCTTCACATTTGTTTCCATGGCAGAAGCTTCAGGGGAGGGAGGATGCCTCTTAAATACAGTATTTATTCCATTTACTCTTAGGCAACTTTTATTTTTTAATGTAAAAGCCATGGCACTACAGAGAAGATTCCTCTATTTTCTTAGACACAGCTCCTAGGTAACCTACACATCCTGCTGGGGGAGGGGCTTGCATGCTGGAAATCCCCTGCAATAATTTTTAGTTTAACTATGTTCGTGTAAGATTAGCTTGATAGTGAGAAAAGATGGGACTGGAACTTAACAATAGAAAATTTACAACTTTAGGTAATGCACACCTAAAAGAGTTTTATATTTTATAAATTTTATATTTTATAATCTGAGAAACAACAGAGCAGACAGAAAGAAACTTGAATGTGAATTCGCAGAGAAACAAACTACCATGCAAATAAATTCTGAATACTTAAGACTTTTCATCTCAGAAAATGGAGAGAGCTAGGAATAAACTATGATTTAGACTGGATATTTGGTACTTAATTGATCTTGTATGGGAAATTGATGGTATTAACAATCTAAATTATTATGGGCCCAAATATATGAGGCTCCAACTCACATAGGCAATGAAAAAAAAGTAAACTAAATTTTGAGTTAAACTGAACATAGGCGCACAGCCTTGGTTCTATTTCATCACTGTTTGCTACTTTCATGGGTATGAATGTTTCAGAACATATAGAGTCAATTTTGAAATGCCCAAGAAAGACCATTTACAAGTTAGAAAAATTTCTTTGGTTATACCAGTAGCTTGAATATAGCCAATACAAAGACTGGTTTAGTCAGATTTCAAGAGAATGTGTACTCCCTTCAAATGAAAACAGAAACAGAGTGGTAAAATATGAAAATGCCACCAGGGCTATCCTTTTTAAAATATATATATTTTTATTGATTTCAGAGAGGAAAGGAGAGGGAGAGATAGAAACATCAATGATGAAAAAGAGTCACTGTTCGGCTGCCTCCCGCATGCCCCCCCTGGAAATCCAGCCCGCAACCCAGGCATGTGCTAATTTCCGCAGGACCCTTCAGTCCACAGGCCAATGCTCTATCCACTCAGACAACGAGCCAGGGCACAGGGCTATCCTTTTAATGTTGAAATTAAATTATAGTTCCAAAGCATACAAGGCCTCTCTTCACATAGTCCAAGTTCCTTGTTATATTCTAATTCGTTATTTCATGTCTTTTGTTGATCATTCCACTGGCTTTCTTAGCTATCTAAACACAGTTCTTCAAGTTTCCCCGCTACTCTGCATGAATTCATGTTGTTTACTCTTCTGTAATGCCCTCTCATTGCCATGTGCACACACTAACTTTCCATCTATTCATCAATTTATAAATACTCTCCACAATCCTTTTCTTTGGTTTCTCATTTGACTTTTCTGCATATGTAGGTACATGAATGTATGGGGCACATATTTTGTTATATAATATCATTTACACATCTTTTCCTTGGATGTTTTCCAATCTGAGAAATGTTTGATATTAATTTAACTTATCAAATATTTTACATGTATCAAATATAATCGTTTTTATTTCTTTGGCCTCATTCTTCTGATCTACCAATTCTTAATATTCTTCTAGTATCTTTTTCTGAGCAAAGGAAAGGAACAAAACTCGTTGCTGGAGGTAATAACTTTCTCAAAAAGCAGGGACTATCAAAGGTGTACTTTTACCTCTTCCCAGAATGACCACAGAACCACTTTGAGTAAAATTATACCCACTACATATGTACTCTAACTCTTCTACTCCCAACAATATATACATGTCTTTGACAGATGTGTATGATGGAAATAATTTGCTGCTTTACCAATAAACTTCATGATGTCTAATTGTCCTTTACAGATTTGTCCTATCACATTTAGCTATCAGAGCATAAATTCCTAAATGGCTGAAGACCTAGATGTAGTCTTAGATAATAGTAACTGGCTGTGTGATACCTTCTTCTTTATTTAAAGAAATTGTATAATATCTTCCTTAGGTCTCTTTCAGCAGTAACACAGTGAATCCTTGATATAATGGACTGATTTGAGCAAGGGGTTGTCCATTAAAGCTGAAAGTTCGTTATGTAATAAAGTAGGTTTTCCGAATGCATATGTTAAAAAATTGACAAATTAGTTTACCTGTTTTTACTTACATAGACACTTTCGTGTAATTAAAATTAAGTATGTATGAAAAGTTTAATTTCACAGAAAAATTTTCTCTATGTATTATAGTTATTTTAAATTTATACTGAATAGGTCTAGTAAATACATGCATTTACCAGTCACTGGAGTAAAAAATGCACACGGCTGGGGAGTGGCTTAGCATACGTTGTTGGCCAGCATGCCTCATGCCACACAAAAACAGAACTAATTACCACTTTCAATCACGTGCTAATCATTCACCAATCACTGTCTACCAGTGGTGATTCCTGGATTTAAATATGTAGACTATAGTTGTAGATATGTAATATTTATTTATATTGGCAAAATTACTACAGTGTTGCCCTAACCGGTTTGGCTCAGTGGATAGAGCGTTGGCCTGTGGACTGAAGGGTCCCAGGTTCAATTCCGGTCAAGGACATGTACCTTGGTTGTGGGCACATCTCCAGTAGGGGGTTTGCAGGAGGCAGCTGATCGATGTTTCTAACTCTCTATCCCTCTCCCTTCCTCTCTGTAAAAAATCAATAAAATATATTTTTAAAAAATTACTACAGTGTTTTTTCCAATAGATGGCCTATTTGCTAATATGTGTTTAAAATAACAGTGAATTAATAACAAAAAAACAACCTGTTAATTTAATTACAAGCACATCTTAGCTAAAAGCATTTTAAAATTAATAAGATGTTAATTTTCACATATGACATACGCACTGGAAATTTTGTCCGTTAATCCAAAGTCCATTAAATCAAGGCCCACAAAATCAAGGGTTTACTGTATAATTATACTGAAACTACTGTATCTATGAAATTATTTTTGTACACTACCTAATACATAAAGTGGGCACTTCATTGTCAAGAGTCTTACTCATCTTTCATGACTCAATTCATGTAGTTTCTCTTTTATTTTTTGATTTTTATGTTTCTAATATTTTTAAAAAATTGATGTTGAGACAGAGGAAGGGAAAGAGAGTGAGAGAAACATTGATGTGAAAGTGAAACATTGATAGGCTGCCTTCTAATGAGGATAGAAACAAAACTCAGGCATGTGCCTTGGCAAGAAAATGAACCAGCAACTTTTGGTATAGGGCAAGCTCCTTTTTTTTAGTTTTTCTTTGCCATCCCAAATAGAGACAATCTTATCTGTCTGAACATTTACAAAAGTAATTGTTTATACTACATCTGTGACGCTTATATACAATATTGTATAATTATTTTAATTCATGTGTTGTTTAATCTGACTATAAGATCCTAGAAGACATATTCATCTTTATTGCCACTTATAGTGTCTTGTTCTGATGTTTAATACTTTTTTATTGAACCAGCTAAGTTGTTTTTCGAAAGTTATAATCACAAAAAGTTTGACATCAAATATTGATATATCTAGTTTCATTTGTAAATTTTATTGGGAAGTGCATAGAAAATAATTTGGGTAAACTAATCAGGAAATGAGGTTTCTTAGGAATCTTAGATGCTAAAAATAGTGAATTTAGGAGTATAAGGTGAACCAAAACTCTCACTTTTCAAAATCCTACTGGATAACCATATGTGTATGTGAAGTGTACAAAAGGAATGGATATTTAGAAAAAGAACAGAAGAAAAAATTTGAAGAAGACCTATTGAAAAGACAGTGACAAAATTTGGCTAGCTATTCTGTGAAGGGCATTTGCTAGAAGTGTCTAAATTACCATTTTTAGCTTGGACCCTCCTTCTTAACCAATAGCTACATATATACTTACATATTTGCAGCTTAGTTTTAGTAAAATAAAATTAAAGGAATGCACACAAGCAGAAGAGCTGGTTATATTAGCTCTTAAACCTGTCTGTGTCAATGATACTTGTTATTGTAAGCACATGATTCAATTAAATATTACATTAAAAAAAGGTGAAAAGTGAGTAAAAATGAGTTGTTTCTATGAAAACCAACAGGATGCTGTGGAAAGTTCAATAAAAGAATTGCTAAAACCAGGCCAGTGTCGCTCAGTGGTTGAATATCAACCCATGAACTAAGAGGTTGCTGGTTTGATTCCCCAGCAGGGCACATGCCAGCATTGCAGGCTCGATCCCTAGTGAGGGACATGCAGGAAGCAGCCAATCTGTTTCTCTCTCAATGATATTTCTATCTCTTTCTAAAAATCAATAAAAACATTTTTTTAAAGAGTTGCTAAAAATGCTGTTAACTATATGTAAATCAATTAGGAAAGACTGGGGAAAGTAAAAAATCTCTAAGATTATACAACTACATTGCTCACAAGTATCTAGTTTAATCCTTTCTTAAAGGTATTAAGTGAAAATTTATCCTTAAAGAAGCCAAGATTATAGGTATGGTTTGTGCAAGAAAGAGGACTCCTATCTAATCTAATAAAAGAGTAATATGCAAATTAACCACAACTCCAAGACACATAAGCCACGCTCACCAGCCAATCAGAGTGACGGTATGCAAATTAACCCAGCCAAGATGGCGGCCAGCAGCCACAGAGCTAGAGCAAACAGTAGGTTTCTGTTTGGAGGAAACTGCCTGCCTCAGCTGGCTGGGCCTCTGCTCAAGGCAACATACTTTCAATTATAGAAGCGACGGAGCTGAAGCAAACAGGAGGCTTTGTTACCTGCCTAGGCCTCCGCTCAAAGCAACAAAATTTCAATTACAGAAGTTTCAATTATAAACCCAGAAACCTGATTCCAGCCAGCCTCGCTGGGACTTTGGGTCAATGGGAGCTGTAGGCAGCCTGAAAACGGCCCTCAGCCCCTCACCCAGGCTGGCCACACCCCAATGGGGTGAGGGTTCCCACTGGGGGGCTTGGCCAGCCTGCAAACAGCCATCAGCCCCTCACCCAGGCTGGCCAGGCACGCCAGCAGGTGGACATCCCCCTAGGGGTCCCAGACTGCGAGAGAGCACAGGTTGGGCTGAGGGACTCCCCCCCCCCCCCCCCCGTCGCCGAGTGCACAAATTTTTGTGCACCGGGCCCCTAGTTTAAAAATAAAACAATGGCCCTATATCACAGGAGTGATTAATAAATTTAAAGTACAAGCTTACAATGTTTAAAATTGTGTGTATCATTTTTTATATTTAGGGCTCTAAGCAGGGCTCTCTTTTGACAATGTACCAATTAGCAACCCAACCTACTTCAGGTATAGAGGGTTTCTTTTAAATTTCATAAATAACTTATTTAAGAAGATCTCATAGAAGTATCACATAAAAACTTCACTATTGTAGATAAGGCAAATGTATTCACATTACACAATTTTATGAGAAATTAATACAAAGGTCACAGCAGACTGGGAAAAAAAATCAGACAAAAATCTAATCCTAACAGCAACTATTCAGTAATGCTTATGAAAACATAAGCTGTGTTTCTGTATCTAAAATATTTTCACAATTACAATTTGTATTGGAGTCTACTATATTACATTGCTAGTGAACATGAGAAAAACTGATCTTGTGTGCTCAAAGCAGAAATAAAATATCTAGTATTTGCTTACACAAAGAAAAATTGTCTCATCTTTTCTTCTTGAAATGCATTTATGAGTAAGAAATAATTAGACCAAAATTGTAAAAATTAGGTACAAAGGTTTTGAAAACCAATCGTTTTGCATCTCAAAACCGAAAGGCAACAGGTATCACCAAGTGAAAACTGTAAAAGTCAAATTGATCTAACTAACAGTTTAAGAAAACAGAGTTTCTAAAGAAACTACACCATTTTTGTAAAATTCCTTATTTCTTGTAAGTTTCCTACAAATTTGTGATGAGGCAAAACAATCTGTCAGGTCTAGATACCACAAACAGATAATTTAAAATAACAATTTGTAAATCTAAGCCATCTTAACATATTGGTACTATTTTTGCAAATGACCCTAAATATTAACCAGAAATACGTTAATTTTACCAAATAAACTTTGTTTCAAATGACTTAAATTAGAATTACAAATAAGTGTTTCAGATCAACATTTTATGTGATATTCTATTTATAATGTCATTTGACTATACTTTTAAATTCATCAATACTTTGTTTTGCCTATTGCACAGATTCTAAAGCTGGCAAAAAATAATCACTCACAACACCTCCAACATAAGAAAATATGTCTTAAAAGATTTTTCTCATCTTCTCATAAAAAACAAAAACAGCATGATAAATATATCTTCCCTCTTATTAACTCTTACATATATGCCATACAAGGATTGAGGATTTTGTTAAAATAAACAACATAATACGCTAAACAACTTAAAAACAAAAGCTTTTACATTTACCAAAATACTTCAATTTCCTCTGTAACCAAAATATATGCTTCAATAAGCAATAAGTATTAAGGTAAACTATTTGACAGGAAGCTGGTAAATAATTTCTCAAAAGCTAGGAATAAACATATTAGTGATCTTTAATTCATTTCCCTTCAAACACAAAATTTTTGTTATGAGAGGATAAAGGAGAATAAAATGCAAAAGTTGGAGTCATTCATTGCCTTAAACAATTAGGAAAAGCAGTTCTGATATATGCAAAATAATATGGGTAAATCTGGGTAAAAATTATGTGGCTTTCTAGGTTTATCTAAACATTTATTTTCTGAAATGAAAAATTTCCTTTGAAAAATTACACCCTCAAAATTTGTACACCAAAATTATTATACATACTTTCAAATATTATATTTATGTTTTGGGAATTTTCTAACCAGATGCAATAATTGTACTTAGCAAAGCGGTAATTTAACAAAATAGGCTTTGGTATACTAACAAAAAATTAAAAATTGGCATATAAATATAACATGTACCCACATTCTATGATTGATCAAGACTAGCACAGAAACATTGATTATCTTCACTTAAGACAGAATATCTTCACTCAAAGTTGCAAATAAAATGGAAAACTACATTTTTGCATAATTAGATGCTCATATAAACTTTTTCTTAAATGCTATTAAAATAATGTGTGACAAGCTATTTGAGTCCTGTTTTTTTTAATCTTTACTGTTCATATTATTACAGTTGTTCTTCTTTCTCCCCGCATAGCTCCCCTCCTCCCAGTTCCCACCCCACCCTCTGATCTTACCCCCCGCACTGTCCTCATCCATAGGTGTACGACTTTGAGCCGTTTTTTTTAACTGAATATGCCTTAAATATAACAGCAGATTAAATTTTTATTGCTTTTGTGTCTGTTCTATAGATAGCATTTCCCTCCCTTTTTTCCAATGTCTTGGAATTCTAAGATGTCCTAAAAGCAATGTAAGAGTTATAAGAGTAGATAACTAAATTATTTTAGAACCATTCTAAATTGGGTTTACAAAAATACTATCCAATTCAATCAACATTAGAAGCATCCATTGTACATCAGCATTTAGCGAGCAAACATGAGCATAAATTATTTCATGAATAATTAAAATGAAAGCATCTAATATTATATGAAAGAGGTACATTTTACCTGGATTAGATGAGGCAATGCTTTTAGTGTAAGGCAAAACCAAATCCCCAGCTTGCATGGAAGCAAATCATGCCATTGTGGTTTCATCAGTAATCTAAAGGGAAAACAAAAGCAAAGAAGCAAAATATAAAAAGAAAGTTGGGAGACAAAATTTTTATAAAGATTATAATTTCTGTTTTGAATGATTTCCAAAAAATTTTTCAATGAAATATTTATGTTGGTTATCATTTATTCTGACTTATTCTATCATGAAATACAGTAGTTACAATAAATGCAGTATGTATAGCAAGTAAAGAGAAAGCTAAGATTTTGGAAAAGGAGACTCCGAATCAAGTTATAAAGATAAAGAAACAAAAGATCTCTTTCCAACCTAGACTTTCATCAGTTCTGCAAAATGAATTCTCAAACCTTATGATTACTTCAGCTATAAAAGACTAAACATCATCAGAGTGCTGACAAGCAGATATGAAGACTGTAGCATAAACAAACCAATACATAAAAATTAATGTCATTTGCAGTTCACTGAAGCATTACTCACTGATGTCATCAGAACTGAAGACATGCAGAACAGTCTCTGATCTGCATCTCACATTGATCCAGTTCTGTCCTGCTGTGTGAAGTATTTAAACCCTTTATTTCTTTCTATGAATCAGTAGAAAAAATGGTAGTATCTTTCAGAGTATACTGTATATCACTGTCTTTATACATAATGTCACTCCTGAACTAAGCACTAAATGATAGATTCATCTAGTAATACTGTTTCTAAAGTTCAGTCTACAAATTTTGAACTACAAGAATTTGGGGATTTAATTACTTAAATACACATTAACACATCACAAGGGGAAAAAACTTGTAGCACTTCTGCTTAAGATTAGAATTTGTCTCATAAACTAATATGGCATATTATTAGTCTTTTAAAAAACCTACTACAGATGTAAGTGTTAGCATATCTGAAATGGATATACATATGAAACTGGATCACATTAAAGAAATATTTTAAAACAGTTTCAAATTATAAAATATTTTTATATGGTCCTACCTTTCATTTTTTTCTGAAGCACCAAGTTTCGATAAATCCACACTCTTGCCACCTGTCTTTTTTTTCTTTTCTCTTTTTTTTCTACTAAGCAATTCATCCTTAATGTGGAAAGAATTATAGTTACAGGTTACCATTAACATGTACTCTCAAATGTTATCAAGAGTCTACTGTGAAGGGTAAACATTATAAAGGACATTTATGCAAATATAAGGAGGGTCCAACATGATCAAGTAAAATCATCAATCTTTAACAATAACTGTTGTCATAGTATCCAATCCTTAAACACACATGAAGTTTAGCACTGTCAGTCATGTCTATCTCCATAGCAATCAAAGTTTTCTAAGCAGAGAAAGCATTCAACTTTTTCTCGTTCATCCAACTTTAGTAATGTTACTTCAAAAAGAATGAGTAAACAAATGCTAATCTGATAAATGTTTATTTTTAGCATATGGATATCCACAGCAGAATATACTATGTAGTAGAATTTATTAGACTAAGAAAAATGTAATAACCTTTTAACCAACTGATCTATGAAATCATAAAATTATACTAATTTCAAGTCATAGTTAAAAACTTTTAAAGTAAACATTGTTGAGCCTGTGACACAAAAATTTCTAAAATCATTTTTACATGAAAAATATTTCTATTTGGAAGGTGATAATTAAGAAAACATGGCTCTAGTTTCTACCTTCTAATATTCAGTTAGATATTGGGAACTTCACAAAATTTTATAACAAACTCAGTCACATTTTTAAAAAGAAGGATATTTTCTTCTTATAACCTGGGTTCTTCTTGACTTAGAAACATATCAAAACACTAACTACTGAGCACAAAACTATTAAAATGAGAAGTATTTATAAAAACATTGAACTTTTCATCAGTTGAAAAATAAATGTTTGAAATTCCATATAAAATTAAGGAGACTAGGATCATTTGATTTATTACCAATACTTACCAGTTGTTTTTCCAGGTAAATTGACCACACAACAGCATAATGACCCACTGTGAGGATAATGAACAGAAGTAATGCCAGCTCAGCATTGCTCATTTTTCTCACCCGCCTGTAGTAGAATACAGGCTGTCGCCAATCTGGAAGTCCATTGATCAGAATATCATCATACCTACAGTAGCAAATATAACAGTTTTTTAAGGAAAGTTTGAAATAAAAATGAAAAACTTTATTTGTAGCCTTATTTAAAAAGAGGAAAAAGAAAATTTCTCCAAAATAGATAACATTTATGCAAATTATCAGCATTGCAACGGCTATAAATTGAAAACACTGTATGTAGGTCAAGTTACAAACCACCTTCAAAAGGGTACATAGTAATATACTGCGGATACCAGATCTTGTTTTTACCGAGACCCCAATGATGCGACTTCTGGAATGCCCTCTAAACTAAAGGTGCCATATAGTCTATCTCTACCACAGTCTGCTCTAAAGGCCCCACCATGAAGTCAGCAACAAAAGGAAAGATCTCAATAGCAGGGGGGCGGGGGGGCGGGGAAGAAAGGGGGGATCAAAATAAGAGCTCTATTTGTTACCATGAATTATACATTAATTGAATCTAATTCAGGGTAAATTTTCTAGTCAATGCTTTTCCCCCCACCTCTATACTATAGTTCAAGGTTGAAATATATATATTATTTTATCAAAATTTCTTAATAATGTAAAAGCCTATAAAATGAGCCTCTTTTAATTTTGTATTACTCACATTATGTTAGAGAATTTAAAAAATGCCAAATTAGAGATGTGCAAACAACCTATGCTTATGTCAGATTTCTAAATAAAACTGTTTATTTGCAAATATTTAAGTGGCAATTTTCTCACTTTTGGCTTTGCTGGAAGGGGAGATCATAAATAAAAGCTTTCCTAAAAATGCATTTAAATCAGCTTTCTTTAGAAGAAAACTTCAATTAAATTTAAATATACCTGTCAGACAGTTATTGTGACAAATGTTTTTAAGGTTAAAAATCAGGAGTAGCACTTATGATTGTAAAACTCAAAATGTTCACAAACACTGTACGTTCAAACACATAACCTGTTAATCTTAGTGGAACACAACTCATTAAATATTCTAATCACACTATTTCCAGAATTAAATCTTCACTGAAAGGCCTAATTTGGTGCAACACATTGACCAAAATATTTTAATTAAAAATATTCTGAGTTAGTCGCAGGCCTAATTACAGGAATAGAAATAGGGCCTATATTGTCAGGCAGGTCAGTAGCACTCAGTAGTAGGTTTTTCTCAAGTAAATTGACCGATCTAAGAATAATAGCGCAGCTGCTAAACTGCCAGTCTTGACATGTAAATCAATTTAAATGCAACAACTGCAGAAGCTACTTTTATAGTTATTAAATTGATACCTTGAAATATGCTTAAAAAATAAAGCAGAGGACTTATTACAGGCAACTTCTTTTTTTCTGCAGAAAAATAGTGATTATAAATTCAAAATATATTTTATTAGCAAATCTAGAAAACCTGATTTAGATCAACTTGAATTATTAATAACAATAGACATCATAATAACTAATGTTTAGAGCAAAGGAAATGAATTAGTACTGAACTCTTAAAAGACAAATTGTATACAAGAGTCTACAAATTAAAATGTTGTGTAGTGGCTGGACCAGAAAAATTTCAGTATTTAAATATTCTCCCTTTTCAATATTAAAGCAATTCCTGAGCACGAATAGAAAAACATTATGAGTTCATCAAAAACTATCATTCTTTTCCTCAAAAATTTATATTTAAATCTATCTTTGTAAAAATGGACTCATTTTAAATTACAAATGGATTGGTAAAAAAGGTTTCAAGTGCTATGATGCAAGATGACAACAACTGAATGAAATCCGATGAATGTTAAGTCTTGAATTTATTCTAAATCTATAATGCACTTCAGATTTGTTGAGGGGAACAAAAGGTGGCTATAAAAATCATTATTTTCAACTAACCTCTCCCATGAAATAACTTCATGTAAAAAGTGTGGTTATTAATAAAGAACACCTAAAAAAGTAGCAACCATTACCAAAGAGCATTACTAAGAATTAAATTTGATCTGTACTGAAGAAAACACAGCAGGACTCACAAATATGAATTTTGTATCAAATATTTTATCACTGCCATTGATGAAATACTATGTCTCTCTTGAACAGCGACTATTTTCCATCCCACATAGAAACTGTACTCAGTGTACAGCCCAATTTAAGACAGCAAAACCTCGTGCACTGAACACATTTAATGGAACTGGATATTTACTAGGCTATTTCTACCATTCTCACCAACAGTTTCCAAGTATTAAGCTTAGAATCAATGCTCTATTGATTTTACTATCAATGAACATTATGGCTCACACGCCTGGCCATTTCAGGGAAGGTAGTTTTTATTATAGTCTGTTTTTTAGAATATATGCTGCTAAAAGATAAATCACTGCTTTTCTGAAATACTGAAAACAAAGATATTTTTTAAAATATACAAACACTATATTCATATGTTATTTAAGAAAAAAACATGTTGACAACACATAACATTTAAAATATCATTATGGTATACTTTTCTTTATTTAACACATAACACTAATAAAATGTTCTATAACCCAGCTCATACAAACTGCTCTTAACACTTTGTTAAAAGCAGATTAAGAATGTATACATGCATCAGTGCATTCTAAAAAAAACAGAATAGTAAATCTCTATGATGAAAATATAATTAATGCAAAAAACCATATGGAACTAAAAAAGCATTATCTTAGAAATTAAACCATTAATTGATCAATTCCATACATCCAATATATGGTCTAATATACGTTTACTTTGTTTGATGTTCTTAAAATGTACATGATGGACATAAAATAATGGTTACATAATCATTAGTCTCATTCTACATTCTGCAATTCTTCACATATATTTAGCCTAATATAAACATTGGAAAGCAAGTAAATCTAAAAATATTTAAATTATTAGTAGATAAAAAATTAATGTAAATTTAAAATAGCTTATTTCAAAATATAAAACAGAAACTAAAATAGAAAATGTGTATATTATGAAAACAAGTATGTAAATAATTCATTTGCCTAAAGTATGAACTTTCTATCACACTAAATTTTTAGCTTCAAACAATAAAGCAACATCACTTACATCACATTTTGAACCTTAGATTAAAAATCAATTGTACAAAGATCACAAAGAGGAAACAAATCTAATTTAATTCACCTTACTCTCCTTTATTAAAAAAAAAAAATACACACACACACATATCCAAAACCATGGTACACAGCACTTTATATATGTAGTATACAATAAATGTCTTATATCTTCTGAGTATAAGTATTAAAATCTCTTAATCTCAGGTTAATGTTTTTTTTATTATTATAATTTAAAAGATATATTTTTATTGATATCAGAGAGGAAAGCAGAGGGAAAAAGAGATAGGAACATCAATTTTTAGAGAGAACCACTGATCAGTTGCCTCCTACACACCCCACACTGGGAATGGAGCCTGCAACCTGGGTATGTGCCCAGATTGGGAATAAAACTGTGACCTCCTGGTTCATTGGTCAAAGCTCATCTAAGCCATGCTGACAGGCAGGTTAATGTTTATTTTTATTCAAACACACCTGTAATCAAATTTACAATAACTAGGTAATGGATTTGTAGAAGTTTAGCAGATTATGGCTGAGATAACTATAGTTTTCATCATTGGATTTGTAAATAAAATATGATTTTATTTAGTAAACTAAAAAACAACATTCAACTTTTACAAATATGGTACCGTAAAATAGACAAAAATATTAAAGTTGTACAACTGGGTTAGTAAAAGAATATCTGTTAAAAATTTATAATAAACTTTAAGCAAAATATGCTAATATTGCCACAGCACATTTTAGTGTATATGCTTAATAAATGATTGGTATCTACTCAGTACTTTATTTCAGCTAATACTCAGGGCTTGATAAAAATTTATGAACAAACAAAGTTGAGCTATTATTTGCCCAAATAAGAAAATTACCTAAGGAGTTTAAAAAGGGCTACTATTTTAGGCTTCCTTATACTAACCAGGAAAACATGTTATTTTCACACTATAGCTGATGCCTTTGAGAGAAAAAAAAAGGCTTATAAGTTTATTCACAATTGCATTCCTAGGAATCTACTGGAGAGAAATGAAGAACATCTGTTCGCATAAAGACGTATATGTGAATATTTATGGCAGCATTGTGCATCATAGCTAAAAACTGGAAATAAACTAAATGTCTACCAGTTGGTGAATGGATAAAGGGAAGTTGTAGATGGAATACTATTCAGCAGTAAAAAAAGAAATGAACTACTGGTATATGCTACAATATGGATGTATCTCAAGAACATTATGATAACAGAAAGAAGCAAAGTGTAAAAGAGTACATAGTACACGATTTCGTTAATATGAAATGTGCAGAAAAGATAAATTTATAGATACAAAAAGATCAGTGATTGCCCAGGGTAGAGGTCAGAGTGGGGAATGCTTGCAAATGAACTAGAGGAAGTGTTTTGAGGTAATAGAAATGTTCTAAAATTGGATTGTGGTGGTTTGCACAACTCTGTAAATTCACAAGAATCACTGAATTGTATACTTCATATAAGTGATTTTTATGGTACACAAGTTATATCTAAATAAAATCTGTTAAAAAATAAAATAAAGTTTGCTTTTTCCTTAAAAAAGTAAAAAGGTTATCCAGTTTGCTACTTTATTTCACTGCTATCCCCTTTTCCACCAAAATTTAAATGATGCACCTGATTTCAGTGAAACACAATTATGTAAGGAAAATAAACAGGAAAACATGTCTATGACAATTTTCCAAATTGAAAATTCCTGGAAGTTACATATTTAAAAGCGTTTATTTAACGAATATTTTGATAATAAATAATTAGTTTTGTTTGTTTGTTTGTTTTAACCAGTGTAAGACAATCTTCTTTTAGAAGATAAAACTTATTTTTTTCTTTACCTTAAAGGAATTATAAACATTAGGTAATTGTAGAGACGATTTCTTCTATATGTTTAAATTCTCGTAGGTCTCCTGGCCCGAGGCGCAAGCTTTAGAGGAATGATTCTCAGCTTGATTAGTTAAGACTTTTGCCTCAGGGAAAACCAGTTACCAAAGAGCTACTTGTCCCTAAAGGGGTATAAATACTACAGTTGTTTGTATAACTGTCAGATCCATTGTTTCCATTCACACTCTAAAAGAAATGCAAAGGAAACTAATCCTAAAAAGAAAATGCTAGATGAGACTATAAATAAGAAGTGATTTGTTCTGAAGAGAAATAATTTCAGCAATTGAAAGAAATTGTTACAAAGTTTACTAACTTTTAAGAAAACAACAAACAAAAAGCCAAAATCTGATGCCAAAGATGTAGGGAGACTAAATAAAGCTATCTTCACAGACACATTCTTCATGTGTAAAACAAAACTTGGGGCTCACTGAGAGAAACCAACTAGAAAATATGCGCAGAATGACCAACACTTCTTTCAACATACTTCTAGGACTCTTTCAACACTATGGATTATCTCAAACCAGAGGAATGTTGGCTACGGTGTCTGGACCAATGCCAGCCCTTGTTATAAATATATTGAATCCTTGCTTTGCAATCTGACAAACTGAGGTATTCAAGTTAAAGAGTTAGGATGAGGACCAAGAGTGATAGACATTTTAGAATATAGAATAATTCCAGACAATATATTTGAAGAAAGATTCAGAATGCCACAAAGCATTATTCTTGGGGGTTATCTTTAAGATATATTAACACCCATATTAGCTGGCCTTAGCCTAAAAATACCTACTTTTTTCTTTAAAGGTACTCTTTTAGGGTAGAACAGCATTTTCTAACTGCAGATTGTGGCCCACTAGTGACTCATGAAATCAATTTAGTGGATGACAATCAGCATTGTTTTAAAAAGAAAAATGACTAGTCTAGCCTAACCTAAAATAGAAAATATCAGTCTGCTCCACACATACAAAAAGTGTTGTGTGAGATTTTTGTTTCACTGTGTCTGTCTGCCTGACCTGAGGCACGATGCACATGTATTCCTTACTACGGGTTTGACTGAAAACACGTTGAAGCCCATTGCAATACTGTCCACACATTCTGAAGGAGCGAAGAGGAGCCTCTCTGCAGTCTCCTCTTAAGTCAGTGGCACTACGACTGCTGTATAAACATATTACCACTCTCTGAAGGGGCACAGAGTAGTCTCCACAGGAGGAGTTGCTTCCACTAACTAACCCTAAATGCAGAATCACTGGAGCAGAGGAAGGGAAGGGGACAAAATAAATGAGAAAGAAGCAAATATTCTTCTTTCATTCCTATCTTCTACATACTCATATAAGTTTGTTCTCTCACCCAAAAATTGGGTTTATTATTTTGTGAGTGAGGAAACATCGAGATGGTAATAACTTGAATATCACTTAACAGTCAAATTCCAAAACATTGAAGGAAGAGGAAAGAACAAAAAGGACCACCAGGCACAGATAAGAGCTATTACTGACATATAAAAAATGAATGGACATTTGTCTGAAGTCAAGTGGTATTTGTATTTCCCAGGGTTTAGACACTTGTTAAACATCTTACCGTATGAAGCCACAACTTGCTAATATTCTGACTCACGATCCTGAAGACTATAAGTATTGATTAACCTAGTGAAAATTTTCATATTAAGTAACTCTATACATTTAAAAAACATTGCATACTTTGGAAAAATAAAAACAAACATACTTATAAAAAATAAATTGCTTAATGAGACAATTTTTTCCTGTATGAACTGAGACATCAAACATCTTAATCCAAAAACAGAAACGAATACTCACCTCTGCCTTCGTTCATCATCCTTTAAAACTTCATAAATGGCCACCAACTAAAATAGAAGCATTACTTTAAAATAAAAATACTCTCAACTATAAGAAATAACTTAAGGTGAACACGCCATAATGCACATGCAGAAAACCCTATGTGCTCATAAGTAAATGAACAGGTAAGACCTTAATTATAAGTAACATTTTTTGTTTTTAATAGAATCTCCAAAGGTTAACAATGCTTGATACCAAAATAAATCTTTGTGAAAGAAGCAAAAGTAATAATTATCTTAACATGTGCTTTTTAAAAGCAAAAGCTGTAATTTAGACAAGAAAATTATGACACTCCAAGAATTCAGAGATTCTAAAATAAAAAATGCTGGTGAAAACGTATTTTATAAAAATTGAATAAATGTACATACATTATATTTCTAAACAACATCCTCATTTTCAAATGGAATTATTCTACATATAAGTTACTATTTCTACCGTAAACCTTAATAAATTTGTCACAAACCATAATAGTATATTTCACTTACTTGTCTAAACTGAGTTTCTGCATTTTCATCTTTATTCTTGTCTGGATGCAAAGTTAATGAAAGCTTACGATATGCTTTTCTAATGTCTGCAGATGAAGCATCCTGGAGGTGGGGGGAGGTGAAAAACACACAAAGCAAACTTTGTCAGAAAAAGAAATTCCCAGAACCTTGTTAAGATCTGAGAAGACAGCCAACCAAGTGCAGGACCCCAGGCAATGTAATCTGAGCAATCAGTCAGGCTATGCAACTGGCCTGTCCCACATGACTGAACAATTATTCAATCTAATTTGGCTCTCATCTTAACTTTTCATTACCATACAGTCACTTAAAGAAGACAGTATTTGGCAAAACTTTTCAAACACTTCCCTTGCTAAAATTAACCAATAAATCTTTTTCAGTAATTAAGAGATCAAAAAGAAACAAATTAAAAATTAATACATCTGTGTGCCTTCAAAGGTGTTTACTTGAGAATCTTAAAGCCAGTTTCTGAATTGAAGGCCTACTATATGTGGTTTCTTCATTGTTATTTATATTGAATTTACCATAAAAAAAAACACCTATGGAATCTCAATTCATGTCAGAAGTATGCCTAGTCGAAGGCAGTTAAGTATGCATTTATCCAAAATATAATTATAAGTGTTATGTAACTGTACTTAACACTTTTGTTTTTAGTAGTTGAAAGGGTGTTTTTAATGGTGTCCAGTTTCTAGAATCTCGTTTGCAGAAATAAATTTGCCTATTATTTATGTATTACTAATATAGTTTAAATATATTTGAAAGGTCATGACAGTACGATAAGAGTACTTTGGATTAAGTGGATGTTAAAATTACATTTTATGCAATCTTGTGTAGACAGGTAAACTCAGAGAGCATCACTTTACATGAAAATTACAAAATACAATAACAAATAATAATAAAGTAAAATAACAAAGAACACTGTCATTTTGGGATTAAAATTTTATTTTCACTAAGTTTAAAAGTTATCCCAATGACTAACATTTGTCAGAGTGGGACAAGTGATAATAAAGTTGCTTATTAAATTTTATCTCATTTTATAGCTGAATACTTGTCCAATTAATTCTAAAACTACTAAAAAAGTTCAAATGACTGAAAAACCAAACCAAAAGAAGAATCTGTATACCTAGGACTAAATAGCTGTTAAAAGAGAGTTGAAAAGAGGCAAAGGAAGACAATAATTAGTCTGTTAAGCTTTTCTTTAGAAACCATTACCAATATTCTGGAATTTATTGCTACAGACTATCAATCAACTTAAAAGTTTCAACTGAAGTGTGAGTATTTCTGTAACTTGTAGAGGGCTGAGGAGCTATAAAATTAGCATCAAGTAAGTTTTGTGGATAGTATGGTTATAATTTTCACTCTAATTGCTAAATGGAATGTATGTATTCCCTACACCTAAATAATAGGTGACATAGTGTAGAAAAGGATGATTATTGAAAATTGGTGATAGAAATTTTGTTGAGCAAAGAGGTTGTGTCAAATAATAATTTGGGATTTTAATTTTAGATTGTATTAAATTGTGACTATATCACACTGAGAAATTCCTAAAGTGTAGATTTCTTAAACAAGAGTTTTTATACATTTTCTTGTGCTACAAAATTAAAACATGCTTATTATGGAGCATCTATGAGTTACTTAAAAATAAAAATGGCTAATAATCATTTAAGGCATTTTTCCCTTATCTCAGTCTTGCCGTGCTTAACCCAGTCCTCCAATGTTTTCTTCCCTCAATATGTACCCTAAATGTAAATGTGTCCAGATGGCTCTATTTAAAACCCTTCAATAACTCCCAAGTGCCTTCATCATTGTCTTTTCCAATAATTTAGCTTTCTCTCCCACTACCTTGGCCCATCCTCCTAGTCGCCCAGATCATTACATTAGGTGACCGTTCCTACATTAGGTAATGATCTTTGGCTTTGCACCCAGCTGTAGATAGTTTTTTCCTAAGGAATGAGCCTCTCAGCTACACACTAATATTGCCTGCCTATTTTCCTCTTAAAAATTTGCCTAGTAGGGTTATTTCACTAATCTCCATTTCTCAGGAGATAGAACTAAAACCTCAGAGTTTTTCTTACAAAGACATGCTCCAAACCTCAAACTAGTTTATGTATTTAATTTTAATTACTTAGTGAATATTAACTTATTTTATCTTTTTAAGAAATCTATGACATTAGGATAGTTGTTAACAGGTCCATTTTACTGGTGAGGTGAGGCCGAGAGGTTAAAGTAATTTGCTGAAGTTCATACTGCTGGTAAATAAACAAAAATAGAATTAAACCCCAGAAAATGTTGCATCATATTCAGAGCTCTGTTGGGTCTTTGGGTTCAATTAGTAGATCTGGGCTGTGTCACTTCACAAGGGGTGACAACTTTGGGAAGGCAATGAGAACAACATTTAAAAAAAAATACAGTAAATACATAAACCAGTAACATATTCATTTATTAGCATTATCAAGGATTCCCTATGGTATACAATTATATGTTTTCTACTTTTATACCACCAGCAGAGCAGTAGGCTTGTTTACACCAGCATCACCACAAATACGTGAGTAATGATGCATTGTGCTATGATGTTATGACAACACTAGATGATAGGAATTTTCTGCTCCATTATAATCTTATGGGGTTGCTGTTGTGTATGCAGTTCATCATGGACCAAAATGTCATTATATGGTGCGTAACTATATACACAGTATACTTGACATATTAAGTTCATGAGTTTTTCTGATACTGTGTTTCCCATTAATTCATCTATTTTTAAGTAGTAGCCAACAAGTAATTCTAGAGTTCACAAATATTAGAAACAAATACTGTGGAGAATTTTTTAAAATAAAAAAAAGGTATTCATTAGGTAAGAGAACAAGATTCTTATTGATCTGATAAACTACATGGAAATCTCCACATAACTACAATATGAATACAGTCAATTGCATTTTTAAGGGTAAAGACCCTAATATGTTAGGTTTTCTAATTCATTTTATATCATATTTCTACTAGAGAACTGAATGCTAGAACATACATCTCCTACACAGATCTTTTACCTCTCTGACTTGTAGAGAAATAATTTTGAAAGGGTTATTGGTAGATTAGCCATCATTGACACAGTAGACATCAGGAGATCTACTGGGTTCAATTGCCAGAATTCTTTTCCTTCTAAATTAGATAGGGTTTTTTGGCAAGTTGGACATGAATTATGTTAATACTTGGATGATCTCTGTAAAGAAGAGACAAATAGTCATTCTTAAAAAAAAAACAAACAAAAAACAAAAACCCAACTGAGAAAGGAATATGTTGGTCAAAATTGCAACAATGCAATGGGACAACAGCTAAAATGGAAGGGTAGAAAACTCCAAGGGCCTGTCCCTGCACAGAAATAACAAATAACCTGGCAAAAACTGTCCAAATTAATCTTATCTGCACTCTGAAAATCAGCCAAAGATTTACAGCAATCAAGTAAGCACTGGATCAAGAAAAAGGCAGTTGATTATCAGGTAGGGTCTTGAAGATGCCAATCTAGATTCTTGGTGTGGGCTCCCAGTGCTGGAGGAATCAAAGCAGACTCTGTTCTCAAAATTTCTGTATGGCCTGTCACTGGCTCCCTGACAAATTGTGTAAAAGGCTACCCATATTTCATCAAATATAGAACTCTTCCAGGGCAAAGAGGCAATCATTCAGGACATTTGTCAAAAACATTTAAGGGCAAATTTGTTAGCTGGTGCCAATCAGGGCAAGGGATAGCAACTGGGATATACCATAGGCACATTAAAAAGCTTGAGAAAAAAGATTAAGAAGTAAGATGCTTTGGAAATATAGGCTTTTGAAAAGCTCCCATATAGTCCTTAAAAACCATAACACCATGTGTATACTCAATGTGGAGTACATATTCAGAAAGGGTATTTAGGGTCTTCTGAAAAAAACCCTAATTTCCCATTACTGGCTGATAGACTATGCTCAAGCAGAAATTAGCTCAAGCTAACGAAGAGTTGGAAACCGCCTAGCTAAGGGTTAAATGCATGCCACAATATATAGGAACCCACTAGCAAAGACTGTGGATGAGTCTTTTCCAAATCTTTAAGGAAATCTCTGCTGAATCATTAGCTGGCCACTAAGCTACTGAAATGGAGGTATCAGTGGCCACACATGTCAAAGAATATATACTTGACAAATTTAGTTTAGAAAAGTCACTAAACAAACACTGTCAACCAAGAAAGAAACAAACAAAAAAACCTGGTGTGGTGGAAGAATCTAATTACCAAATTATATATTAAAAATGTCTAGTATTTATTAAAAATTATGAAACATGCATAGAAACAAGAAAGTCTGGTTCACACATGGGGAAAAGAAATTAATAGAAATTGCCCCTGAGGAAGTTCAGACATTGGATTTACTAGACAAAGATTATAAATCAATTATTTTAATATGCTCAAGAGCAAGTACAAAGAACTAAAGAAAGTACGAAAAGAACACTTCACCAAATCTATCTAAATCAATAAAAGCGAAGTAGTAAAATTAACCGTTTCTTTGGGATGCCCAACAGCCAATCAGAACAATGGTATGCAAATTAGCCCAGCCAAGATGGCGGAGGCCGGGGTTGGCAATGGAGCAATCGCGCCAGAGCACGCAGAGGCCAGGCCTCCGCCCTTGCGTGCTCCGGCGGTTGGTTCCGGACAGTGGTGGGGGCTGCAGTGCCGGGCGGCCTCCCAGGCCCCTGGTTCTGCGGCCGGGGCTGGCAATGGAGCGATCGGGCCGGCGAACACAAGGGCGGAGTTCTGGACAGTGGCGGCGGCTGCAGGGCCGGGCAGCCTCCCAGGTCCCAAGTTCTGTGGCCGGGGCTGGCAATAGAGAGATGGGGCTGGGAATAGAGAGATCGTGCTAGCCTACACACAGGTGGAGGCCTCCGCCTGTGTGTGCCCTGGAAGTTGATTCAGGGCAGTGGCGGTTGGCAGCAGGGCCGGGAGCTGGCTGCCCAGGCCCCGGCCCTGCAGCCTCGGCCTGGGAATAGAGCGATCGCGCCACTGGGTTCTGGGCGGCCTTGGGTGAGAGCTGGCCCGGCCCTCGGCTGGGGCTGGCAATAGAGCAATCGCACCAGAGCACGCTCTGGCGGTCGGTTCTGGGCAGTGGCAGTTGGCAGCAGGGCCGGGAGCTGGCTGCCCAGGCCCCGGCCCTGTAGCCTGGGCCTGAGAATAGAGTGATCGCGCCAGTGGTTGGTTCTGGGCGGCCTTGGGTGAAAGCCGGCCCGGCCCTCGGCTGGGGCTGGCAATAGAGCAATCGTGCCCACGGTGGTTCCAGACAGCGGTGAGCAGCCACAAGGCTGGGAGCTGGCAGCCCAGCCCTGCGAGGGCTGGGAATAGAGCAATTGGGCCCACACGACCTCAGAGGCTCAGTGGCGGGGGCTTGAGGTGGGTACTCCCTCGGGGTCATGCCCGAGCATCCTCTGCCCCCGCGCAGAGCCTCTGCCACAGGTCCAGTCACCTGCCTCCACCCTGGGGGCCTCCATGGGGCGTGTGTGAGCGTGTGCCTGGCTCCACCCCTGTGTTTCCGCTCAGCAGCATGGTCCCCCCAAGGGACCATGCACCAGCGTCCACCCCCTGGCCTGCCACCCAGCTTTGCACCAGGTGTGTCCCCTCAGCGGTGGAAGCCCACCAGGTATGTGCGATGGTAGGCCACCCGGCTGGAAACGTCTACGCCTGCACTCACCAGCCATCCCACCCCCCAGTGCACGAACCCTGAGGGGGCTGTGGCCAGCCTGAAAACAGCCCTCAGCCCCTCACCCAGACTGGC
>PVJC01012621.1:15221-39506 GCA_004026665.1 Murina feae | reverse complement strand
AGTTTTGGCACCGGGAGCCTCTACCCAGTCACAGTGCACTCCTTCTCCTGACTTCTAGTTGCAAAGCTTCTCCTCCCTTGTTTCCGGAGGAAGGCCTTTCACTGTATAGTTGTTTTTCTACAATGTAGTTGTGGAGGCTGCGCGTATAGGTACACACCTCATGCCGCCATCTTGGTTCTAAAAATGTAAATTTTTTTTAATGCTGTCTCAAACTTTTTTTAAAAAACAGATTTTTAAAAAATACACTTTTTAATTGATTTTTTACAGAGAGGAAGGGATAGGGATAGAGAGAGTTAGAAGCATCGATGAGAGAGAAACATCCATCAGCTGCCTCCTGCACACTCCCCATTGGGTGTGTGCCCACAACCAAGGTACATGCCTTTGACCGGAATTAAACCTGGGACCCTTGAGTCTGCAGGCTGATGCTCTATCCACTGAGCCAAACAGGTTAGGGCTGTCTCAAACTTTTTAATACAGGCAACCTACTCACCAATGCTGTTCTTAACAGCAGAAGCTAAAGAGAACATGTTGGCAGGACTCACATGGTCTGTGGGCCACCGATGTGACCCCTGGTGCATGAAATAGTATCAGAAAGACTTTTTGAGCAAAGGCCTTGAATTTTTTTAAAATTGATTTTAGAAAGCGGAACATCAATGTATTGTTCCACTTATTTATGCATTCATTGGTTGATTCTTATTTGCGTCCTTACTGGGGATGGAACCCCCAACCTTGGTGTATCCGGACAACTCTCCAACTAATTGAGCTACCCAGCCAGGCCCAAAGAGCATTACTTTTGTTTTGTTTGTTTTTTTATTTTAAAGAAAAGTGAGGTTGGTAGACAATTTAGTAAGGTTCAAAGTGGGCAGGAGACAGTTTAAACTTGAATTGTTTTGTTTCTTTAAAGTTTTGTTTTGGTTTCACCAAATCTTTCAAGAACAAAGGCCTCGAGGCCGGCAAATGTTTTCAGGTGTATACTTTTACATTTATACTTAGATTCTACTTGGCATTGGTGCGGTGACTTCAGTTCATTTTCTAAAAAGAGGAGTGGAACGGGAATCAGAGACGCTGGTTTCTAGCTGGTGGTGGAATCTGAGAAGGGACCTTGTGGTGGGGAACCAGGTGAAGTGGTCAGAATTGGTTTTGTCGATCTGAGAAGAGAGATGCGACCAAGCCCGTATTTACTCTTTGCTTTGTAGATTTCAGTGTTGAAAAAGGAAAACAGCTGGTGAGAGCATTGAGTTAAAATTGCTCTAAAGGGGGGATTCTAAGAGCGAAGAAACCACAAAAGAGACTGCACAAACCACAGAAGTGGAACTCTTCAAGTTTCCAGCGAGGCTTCGCTGGCGATTTTCTCTTTCTTGCTCTTTATGTTTGTGCTGGAATAGTTTGATGCCGTGAGTGTGATACAGCGGAATTATTAAACCCTAATTTTAGTGTCTATTCACAGGACCATAATTATCCCCAGCGAACGTTGGTGTTTTGGCCAAAACTTGGGTCCTTTTCTTTCTTCCTTTCTTTCTCCTTGAGGCCCAGTCCAGCCTTATCTGAATAGCGCTGTGAGTTTGGTGGGGGGAGATAAATTGTTAACTAGCGGGGGAGTACAAAAGCAGCTTTGTGGGTGCTGTCAATTTATAAATCACACCCTCTTACAAGTGTGACACTTGGCCTTGGTGTGAAGGGTTTTATGGCTTAAGGGCTTCTTTGATTGAGGCGGGTCTTTCACATTCAAATAGAGAGGGACCGGCTTTGTTAGCCCTCACAGCTGGAAGGTTCCCGGGAGTCACTGCTGACGGTGCCCAGCGGGGCTGATCTGGAAGCCCTCTTTTGGGAGCCACTTTATCTAGCTATGAGGAGAATGTGGCCGCCCTGGCAGGCACGGGGAGGCCTTTGCGTCCCATTCCTAGAGCTTCAGGCACAGAGCTCTTTGTGCAGCCCCTTCCTCCGTGGGGCCGTGGGGCCGAGGTTGAAGGTATGAAAATATGCCCAGCTGCCATTGTTAGTCAGCTGTTTCCCTCGGACAGTTCAGGCAGGGATTCCAGCCCCGAGCCCTTGAGGTTGGGAGGCATTCAGTGCATTCCTGATGACAATCCCCGGGATTCCAGACCTTGCCTTTGTGCCGCCTCACCAAGAGCGCTGGCAAGGACTGGGCCGCACAGGTCTGGGCCGGGACGCTGCCACCTTGTCCTGACCAGTTTCCTCCGCTCTGGCAGAGACTGTTCTGAGGTGTGGAAGTTTTCCTCCAACTCCAAAATCCTTTCATTCCGATCCTGTCCTTTCGCCTAGCTTGTATGGAATAGCTAGTTGGGTTGTGCTCAGAGTGCAGGATGGGGGTGGGGAAGCAGCCACTTCCTGTTTCCTGTCAAAGGTTTCTGGTTAGGGTCCAAATGTTGTAAAGCCACTTTTGCTTCAAGGTACGCATTGTGCTCCTAAATTAGAAACATTTAAAAAACAAAGAGGGAAAACAGGGGTTGTGGTTTTCACAGCGTGTAGAACGGTGGTTCTCTACCTTCCTGATGCCGAGACCCTTTAATACGGTTCCTCATGTTGTGGTGATTCCCAACCATAAAATTATTTTTGTTGCTACTTCATAATTGTAATGTTACTACTGTTATGAATCATAATGTAAATACCTGATATGCAGGATGTATTTAGGCGACCCCTGGGAAAGGGTCGTTCGACCCCCAAAGGGGTCGTGACCCACAGGTCGAGAACTGCTGGTCTAGGGAGACCGGGGCCTTTCTAGCACATGTGCCATCATGATAAATACAGCAGTAGGGAAGTCCGTAGCCCGGAGCAGGTGCTCCGTAGTTTGTTTGCTTCCTTTGCTGCCCAGGAGAAGTTGTGCATCAGATTTAATCGGAATTGGGTCCTGGGCACAAACCTGCACAGTGGATGCGCAGTGGGTTAAGGAGAGAGTTCGGGAATGGTTTGTGGCGAGGAAGTGTTAAGAAAGTTTCCCAGAGAGAGTTGTTAGAATCGGCATGTTCGCCGGGCACTAAAGCTGGGGCCAGTCCTAGGAAGCAGGATCAACCGAAAGCACAGATGTAAGGACAGAGTGACTCTGGCTTTCCCCTCTCCAGAACAGGCAGCTCTTTCTGTAGCTTTGAGTTGCAAAATGCCTACTGTGTGCAAGGCAGGGAATCACATACAGCCCTGTTGTCACCATTTACAGGTGATGCTGAAGCTAAGAGAAGTTAAATGACCTGCCACAGTCACACAGCATAGAGGCTAAGGGCACTGGCTCACCCTGGGACTTAGAAGGTGACTCCCCTGGGAGTTTCTAGGATCATGGGAACTGTTATGAGGGTGGTGGGCTACAGGATTGTTAGTTAACATGGGGATCATCCCGGAAAACCTTTGGGAGAAGCCATTGTCACATTCCCATTTGCTGCTCGTGTTTCTTTATTGTTAGGGGCTGCCGAACAGGAGTAGGTGCCCGATGGTGGTTACTTGCCCTGGTCGCACTGTAAAAACTAATCAGAAAATAGGACTTGCTCCTGACATGCTAAGAAATGCCGATTTAGTTTTACCTCTGCTTCTGAAAATAGTAGGCGACTAATTGGGGCACTGTTAATACTCTCCTCATGAATTAGTTGTGAAATTCCATGGCGGAGAAGTGATTCATTATTGTGATTCCCCCTTCCTGAGGGTTTGTTGACAGCTAGGTCATCCTCCTCTCACTGCCATCCTTAAAGAAACATTCCTCATGACTGACTCGCTTCGTTCCTCCTCTTTAGGTGGCATCTTGGTTTGTAACCATGATTACTCTTCAGATCACTTGTCAGTGTCTCTCCCATTAGAGTTAAAGCTCCACAGGGCAGTTTCGGCCGCTGCTGTACTCCGAGACAGTGCCCGGTACAGTCCTGGTCAGGAAATGTTTGTACGGTGTAGTTGTGGCTGTTTTCGCAGCATAATATGATAGCTTTAGGGCAGATTATTGTCATTTAAAAAAGAATTATTGAGTTAACTTTCTTTGTGATCAACTAAGTCGGTGGTTCTCAACCTTCTGGCCTTTTAAATACAGTTCCTCATGTTGTGACCCCCACCCATAAAATGATTTTCGTTGCTCCTTCATAGCTGTAATGTTGGTAACTGTTAGGAATCGTCATGTAAATATCTGATATGCAGGATGGTCTTAGGCGACCCCTGTGAAAGGGTCGTTCGACCGCCAAAGGGGTTGCGACCCACAGGTTGAGAACCGCTGATCTAAATGGATTAACTTGGTAGTACATGCGGTTTCATAGTTTAGATTTTCAAGCTAAGCGAAGAACAAAATTCCAAACAGGACAAGGGACTTGGCTAGAAATCCGCAGAAGTTACTGAGTTGCCTGGACCAGAGCCTTCAGGCCCAAACGCTGCTTAACTGTCGATCACTCGGTTTGGGGGAGGGGTGGCAGGGAAAGGCAGGGTGCAAACCGCAGAAAGGTTGGTGGAATTCGGACAGCAGGTTTGCTAAGTCCAATGGTTGTAAAGTGTGGGGGTGGGTGCTGCTGGTGGCCTGCCTCACAGGGGAAGGTTTCTGGGCTCCAGGGGTAAGGAAAGAAGGTCCTTCCAATCCAGTCGCGCGCGCGCGCGCGTGTGTGTGTGTGTGTGTGTGTGTGTGTGTGTGTGTGTGAGAGATACTTAATGCACAAAAATCATGCCACATCAATGCACGTTTCGGGACATAACAATAAAACACTATTCAACTTGAAAACAATTCCAGTCCTATGTGATTCTCTTTCCTCCCCTGGGCTGCAGGTATTGGTGTTGACTTATTAATAAGGTACCTGAAAGGGCGGATATAGCCCTGTTTGGCATAGTGTTTTATCATGTGCTTGTAAATCTAAATAGTGGAATAGAACTTGTGTGGTATTGTAGGTATAAGTCAAGAAGGATATAGCTAACCATGTACCCACAACCCAACTTAGAGCATAAAGCATTACCGCTGTGTTAGGGCTCACCCCTGACTTCTCTCCCAACATAGGTAACCACTGTCCTCCATCGTGGTTCTCCCTCCCATGCATTTCTTCTACTGCGAATGTATTTCCCAGCAATATAGAATTGTTCGGTGTGCTTTTTAACTTTTTAAGAATTGGTTCATATTCTGTGAATGCCACCACCTGCTTTTTAAGAGCAGTGTTATATTTCTGTAGTTCCTGGGTTTCCCCGTCCATGTTGGTAACCACTGGCTACATGTGGCTATTGAAATTAGTTAAATTAAAATAAAAAATTTGCTTCTTCAGCCTCTCTAACTCTATTTCACATGCTTGGTAACTACATGTGGCTATTGGCATCCCTATTGCAAAGACAGAAGATGTTTCATCCTCACAGCAAGTTCTCTTGCACAGCACCACAGGACATTCTCTCTCCCCCCGCCCCCCTCGGTTGTAGGGTATTTGTTGTGTAAATACATCACTATTTATTCTGCTGTTTGAGGGGCATTTCAGTCTGTAAGTTGTTGCTGTTACAAGTTGGGTAGCCACAGTCAGTGTTTCGTGTTGTGTAGCCAACCTCCTTGGGCACCTGTGTGCTTTCCCAGGGCAGATACTTAGGACACGTACATCTTCACCTTCACCAGACCCTGCCTGCGTTACATTTCAAAGCCTACATTTCAGTATAGGGCAGTAACGTGTGCGAGCTTCAGGCACTTTTGCCACTCTGCGGAGTGTGAAAACTGTCTCCGGTGGTGGTTGTCGTTTGTTAGAGTGCTTTGTTTGTTTGTTTGTTTGTTTGTTTTGAATCTCATGAGCGGTTTATCCCAATACTGGGTGGTATGAGAGAGCCGCAGGTCATCCACAAAAATCTTCTGTTAGAGGGCTTCTTAAAAACCACAGTCTCCCATGAATAGGTACAGAAATTAGACCTAGAAGCCTGTAGTGTATTTTTTTTAAATAAGGTATGCATATGTTTATTTTTTAAAATATATTTTTATTGACTTCAGCGAGGAAGGGAGAGAGGGATAGGAACATCAGTGATGAGAGAGAATCATTGATTGGCTGCCTCCTGCACTGGGGTCTGAGCCTGCAACCTGGGCATGTGCCCTGACCAGGAGTCAAACTGTGACCTCCTGGTTCATAGGCCGACACTCAGCTGTGGAGCCAAGCCGGACAGGCAAAGCCTGTAGTTTTAAAAGTTGTTTTGATGCTGATTTACATTCAACTTTATTTTATATCCAGAACTATTATCATGTTACAGATGTTCAGCCTGATTTAAAAAGTACAAATTACAGTCCCAGGTGTGGAAAGCACAGAACACGTTGAGAGAATGTGAATCCAGTTCCCCAGTAATGACTATATAGTGGTTCTCAACCTTCTGGCCCTTTAAATACAGTTCCTCATGGTGTGACCCAACCATAAAATTATTCCCATTGCTACTTCATAACTAATGTTGCTACTGTTATGAATCGTCATGTAAATATCTGATATGCAGGATGGTCTTAGGCGACCCCTGTGAAAGGGTCGTTCTACCACCAAAATGGTCGCGACCCACAGGTTGAGAACCGCTGGACTATAAAGTTCTCAGAATACTTTCTGTGCATGTCCTGTCTAATCTAATAAAAGAGTAATATGCAAATTAGGCATCACTCCATGACAAAGATGGCCACCAACATGGCCACAAGATGGAGACACCCTTAGCCACAAGGGGAAGGCGCCCAGTCCGGCTCAGCCCCACCAATGAAGTGGTCAGGCCTGTTAGCCAGGCACGTGACAGGGGGGGCGGAGGGCCTGGGGGACAGAACAGGTGATGAGAGGGGGCTGGTGGTGCTCTGCCCAGGCCAGAGGCCTCAGGCATGGGCAAGGGCAGAGCCATTGATTGGAGGGGTATGAGGGTGGCCTACCCAGGCATAAGGCCTGGGCCAGAGGCCTCAGGCCTAGGCAGGGGCAAGGCCGGAGATCGCAGGGATCTGGGCTCCACAGAGCCAGCGATCTGAGGGGCAGGGGCGGAGCCTGCAATCACAGGGGTCTGGGCACTGGTGGAGCTGGCAAAGCAGGGGCTTGGGGGTCCCCTGCCCAGGCCTGCATCCTCAGCCAGAGGTTACAGGCGTGGGCAGGGGTGGAGCTGGGATTGGAGGGGCAGGGGTGGAGCCAGTGATTAGAGTGAACTACAGAGGAAACAACTTTTCTTACTGCTCATTGGCTAAGCTCCCTGTATGCCACTGATAATATTCTTAGTAACTTGGGTAATAAGAATCCCTAAAGGTGATCTAGGGTTTTTCCTGGAGAATATAATGAAGGTCCACTGCTGGAGGGCTAAGAAATGTCATACCCTGCCCTAGTCGGTTTGGCTCAGTGCATAATGCCTCAGCCTGCTGACTGCAGGGTCTAGGTTCAATTCTGACCAAGGGCATATACCTAGGTTGCAGGCTCCTCCCTGGCCAGGGCCCAGGTCAGGGCTCATGCAGGAAACAACGAATCAAAGTGTTCCTCTCACTTTGATGTTTCTCTCTGTTTCCCCCTTCTCTTCCACATTCTCTAAAAATCAATTGAAACATATCCTCAGGTGAGGATAAAAAAGAAAGAAAGAAATGTCATATTCTATGAAAGACACATCTTGAAAATGCCTAAAGAAAGTTCACATTCTTTCATGGTGAAGGGACTGGAGTCCGTGTTGATGAAAACACTTTGGTGGCTGTGGTAACTGGCAGTGGCTGCAGCAGCAGGGTGATGGGGTTGGTGACTTCCCCTGATTAGCCTGGTCGCCTCCCACAAAGGGAGGCCAGACTGTGGCTTAGGCCCGCTCCCCAAGGGGATCAGGGAGCGGGCCTAAGCCATCAGCAGGACATCCCCTGAGGACTCCCAATATGTGAGAGGGGGCAGGCAGAACTGAGGACCTCCCCCCCCCACCAGTGCACGAATTTTGTGCACCAGGCCCCTAGTATACTTAATAAAGTTGGAGTACTAAATATATATAAGACATATAATTACCTAATATATATCACATGTATTGTGTTTTGCTTTGTTTGTTCAACATGTTTTTGGAAGCACTCCTGACTTATATCTACTTTGGAGAACAGTGTATATTGCTTTATTGTGGTCTATTGAACCAGTGTCCTCTTACATGGGCAAGGTCACTGCAGTTTCCCACACTTCTAAATGGCCTAGCACAACCCCATAACTTGATGGCTGACAGACCATGTGGAGAATTCACCTTTTATATTTACTGTTGGGATTTTTGGCAAATGAGAAGCAGCTCACGAGTATTTATTGAAAACCTAGTCTATTCGGTGCTGTGCCCTTCACTATGGTCCCTACCTCCGGAAGCTGTAAGAGTGAGTGTGAGAGGGCTTGTCACTAGTCTTAACTGAACTACGAGATTGAAATCCTTAAGGCTCAGGGTTTCCCATGAAGGAGTGGATAGCAGAGGGGAAGTATTACGCATTCTAGACAGAGGGATCCAGGAGCCAAGGGAGGAGAAGTGAAAGGGTCACGTGAGATGTGAAAGTTACCCGCCTTAGTGTGTTCATTCAGGCAGATGGTGGATGCAACTGCTCGGCAGACACTGTCCTGGGCGCTTCACCTGAAAGATGCTTCATTCCTGAGAGCACTGGCGAGTGTGTTTTCTTTATAAATCCAGTGCCGGTGAGCTGAGTGACGCAGGCATCGCCTCGTGCACCGGTCCTACTACAACTTAGGTGACTTGGTTAAGTTTTGTTTTATTTTTAACTGTTGTGAAAATCGATAGTAGACTTTTGGTAACGTGGAAAACACCAAAGGACATTAGCTCTGGCCAGTGTGTTTAGTGGGGAGTTAGAGCGTCAGCCCGTGCACCGAAGGGTTGCAGGTTTGATTCCCGGTCAAGAGCGCTTACCTGAGTTGCAGGTTCCCTTCCCACCCCTAGTAAGGGTGCCTGCAGGAGGCAGCCAGTCAATGTGTCTCATATCTACGTGTCGATGTCTATCTCTCTCTTTCCTTCTCTCTTTTCCTCCTTCCCTCCCTCTCTCCTTTCCACTCCATCTGAAAGGCAGTGGAAAAAATATTTTCAGGTGAGGATTAACAACAACAAAGAGGGGGCATAATTGGAGGCAGGCTGGGGTAACACAAGAAGCACTGAATAACTTGTGATCTGAGAAGGGTAAAAAAGCAGGCAGCTGGTGGTAGGAATTTGGCCCTTCTCTTAAGAGCCCTGCCATTAATGTGGCTGCGCTTCCGACTTTCAGATCCTCACTTCCCAGGATAAAGAATCTGGTTGGTCAGTCCACTGGCTCTGTCACCTGTGGCTGGAGGGCTAGTACATATGACAGAGCCACTGTGGGCCTCCTCCCCAGATGCCAGGGAACTTCCCAAAACTTGTCTGCCACAGTCAGGCCTGAGAGGTAAATTCATTTGCCTGAGGTCACAACTTAGTGGCAAAACGGGGATGGTTCTGTCCTTAGACTTTGGGAGGAAAAAGGGCCTCTGTCCTTGACCCTACTGCTCTAGAAGGTCCCAGTTTGTCCTCCTTGCAGCCATTCTTCTCATAGCGTGAGGATTCCATGCCATCAAGGATGTGTCCACTGGAGCCCATAGCCTTTGCCCTCAGTTCTAAGCCACATTCTGGATGCCTGGGACCCCGGAATTTCCTACCCAGACAACAGGCTTACTTCCCAGGCATTTTTGGGCTTCCTCCCTGATGTGCCTCTGGAGTGCAGACCTTACCACGGTGTCTGCATGCCTGTGTCCTGGGGACAGGATTTGGTGGGAAAGGATGAGCCGAGGGGACAACGCTAAAAGAAAAGGGAAAACTGGGGTACAGCTTTCCTGGTGCACCTTGTTCCGGCAGAGAATTCCAAGGAGTATGAGAATCCACATTTGAACCTGGTCTTCCCAGTGGCTGTGGAGAAGGTATATTGATTAAGGCAGGAGAATACAGTATCTTTTACTTAGTCGCTTGCTAATTTGATTTATAACTAAACATACAGACGTGATCTATGGGTTTCCATTTGTACTCTCGTCCCCGTGTTAGAGGTGAGACTGAGACTAAAACCCAACTTTTTCTCATTCATCATCAGATAGTGGCGTAACGGACCAGTGGATTCTTAGCATTGTTCTTAGCGAGGCAAACGACAGAATCTCTGAATTAGGTCTTGGTAGTTTTTAAAATCTGATAAAACATTGTTTCCTCATTATGATAGCATCCCCAGCATACTGCTGATGGCTTGATCTGTGATTAAGACTCATCTTAAAGGTCTGGCAGCCCGTGTAAGGCACTAAACGTCACTAGGCTGACTACATGACTTATCTTTTGAGGTCAAACAGACCTATTGACCCAGCGGTTTGAGGGCACTGTAGACATCTTGTATACCAACCCAGAGGCAGAAAGCCACCTTAAAAACCTTGACTGGCCCTGACCGGTTTGGTTTAGTGGATAGAGTGTCGGCCTGCGGACTCAAGGGTCCCGGGTTCGATTCTGGTCAGGGCATGTACCTTGGTTGCGGGCACATCCCCAGTGGGAAGTGTGCAGGAGGCAGCTGATCGATGTTTCTCTCTCATTGATGTTTCTAACTCTCTATCCCTTTCCCTTCCTCTCTGTAAAAAAATCAATAAAAAACAAACAACCAAAAAAACCTTGACTGTTGCCTGGCCAGTGTGGCTCAGTGGTTGAGCTATGGACCCAGGAACCAGGAGGTTCAATTCCCGGTCAGGGCACATGCCCAGGTTTTGCGCTTGATCCCTAGTAGAGGGCATGCAGGAGGCAGCCAATCAGTGATTCTCTCTTACCCTCTCCTTCTCTCTGAAATCAATAAAAACACTAAAAAACAAACAAACACCAAACTTGACTGTTTTGCCCTGGGTGATATGGCTCAATTGGTCATCCCATGCACCGAAAAGTTGTTAGTTAGATTCCCGATTGGGGCACGTACCTGGATTGTGGGTTCCATCTCAGGTCGGGGCATATATGGAAGGCAGCCCATTGCTGTCTGTCTGTCTGTCTGTCTCCCCCCTCTCTCCCCCCAACATCCTCTCTAAGCATGTCCTTGGGTGAGGATTAAAAGAAAAATTAAACTTTGAGTGTGTTTAATCTTCATTAACAATTTGGAATTTCATTTATAATATCCATTTTGGTCCTTAGTAAGCTGTGTAAATTGCCTGGTAGCTGATAGATCTTGGTTCAGTAAGCCTCCTTAAATTATTCTCTTGTTGTTTTGAGTCTCTCTCTTTCTCTCTCTGTTTTAAGTATCGGGGGAGGGGGAAGGGATTTGTATGATCGGGGTGGGGGGGGCGTTTAGAGAAAGAGAAGAGAGGACCCATATCTTGTAAGTTTGAAATTATTTATACATACCCATCTTAACCCCAGTAAAAGTAACTAGTACTGAGAACCGTTTTTTCCTGAACTATCAGAGTGTAAGATGCCAACACAATGCCCCAACCATCGTTCCCAGATATTTCAGTTTGTATTTTCTCAAACAAGTCATCCTTCATAACCACAACCCAACCATGAAAATCAGGAAACTCACCCAGTTACATCATTGCTGTCTAATCCTCAGGACGCCCTCCCCCCCCATTCAAGCGTTGCCAGTTGCCCCAGTCATGTCCCTTTGGCAAAGGGTCCAGTGCAGGATCATGCGTGCATCTAGATTTTCATGGCACTTTTAAAGATTACGAGCCAGTTAGTCTGTAAAATGTCCCTTAGTTTGGGTTCATCTGATGTTCCCTTACGATTAGATTCCCGCTACACATTTTGGCAAAAATACCACGGTACGGATGCTTCTCATCGTGTCCTGTGGTCTGGTGCTGATTTTCATGTGCCCTTTACTGCTCATGTTCACTTTCATCATTTGAGTGAGTCTGTCTGCCAGACTTCTTTGAATACAATTCCTCTTTTCCCTCTGTGACTAACATGTATTTTATAGAGAGGTATTTTGAAAATATGTAAATATCTCATTCCTCATTAAACTTGGTTAATTTTAGGTCTGTGGACTAATGGATTCTAGTTTATTTAAAGTGTTGCAATCTATTATTATTTCTTTTTATCCTCAAATTGTTCCAGATTTGACCAGTGGGTACTTCCTTATGCTGTGTCCTATTTTGTTTCATGTCCCCATCATTCTTTGAGCACTTCCTCGTTTCAGGGAATTGCATCTACATTTATTTCTTTATCTGTCCATACATTGAAAATGAGTTTATACCAAAAACCACAGACTTTGTCTAGTTTTCTCCCCATATTTCCAGTTCTCTTCTCTGACATGCCCAGATTCTCGGTATATTTATTAGTTGCAGCCAGTGTGTGGCTATAGGCATGCCCTCACCGCTGTCCCTGGGGAAGCCTTCTCGCATGCTCGCTGTCCTCCAGCCAGGCCCCCAGCTCCACACACACTCTGTCTCCTGCCCTTCCTCAGTCTCAGTGAAGACTTGGGATGGAATTGTTCAGGAAAGGGAAACCATTTTCTCATTCATATTTAATTGTTTACATTTTAAAGTATATATTATGGCATTTTAGTTTAGTAGGTTTTAGCCATACCTCTCCTACCACAGCACTTTTGCAAATGCCATTTCCATTTCCATAGCCTGCAGCTTTCGTTTCATCCCCGTTAATACTTTTTTCTTTTTATAGCTTTTAAAATATATATATATTTTACTGATTTTAGAGAGGAAGAGAGAGGACGATAGAGATAGAAACATCAATGATGAGAATCATCGATTGGCTGCCTCATGCATGCCCCCCACTGAGGATCGCAACCCAGGCATGTGCCCTTGGCAGAATCGAACCTGGGACCCCTCAGTCTCCAGGCCAACGCTCTGTCCATTGAGCCAAACCAGCTAGGGACCGGTATTCTTTTTCTTGCTGTTACTTATTAATGTTGTCATCCATCATCGGCAGCAAACATTCCTCTACTGAGAAACATTTATTAATTTTTGTTTGTTTTTATTTACTATTTTAAAAAATTTTTATTGAATATCTCTAGATACATATTTTTCTTCGCTTTTATTTCTGTAGTGTAAACACACTGAGTTAAAGAAAGAACCAGAATGGTATTAGGGCTTTAGCTTTGCTCTGTCTTCCTTCAAGGCAGGGAGTATGTTATTCATCGCCGTGTCCAAGTGCCCAGAGGAGCACTCAGAAAGTGCTTAATAAACGTTTATTGGATTTGAGTGGCCTCAGCTTCTTTTAATGAACAGTAAACCTTAGATAATGACATTTCTCTAAGTGGTGAGGAGCTATACGGCCTTGATTTAAAGCCAAGCATAGTCTATCCCTAAGCAGTTTTGCCTTTTTTCCCCCCCAACAGAAAGTGGTCTTCTGCTCCATGAAAGAAGCCCTGGAAGTGGACTGGAGTAGCGACAAAGCAAAGGCCGCTCTGAAGCGCACGACTTCGGATTACTTTCTCCTTCAAGGTGAGGGCCCGAGGGAGGCTTCCGGTGAGCCGGAGCGACTTGGGCTTTGATCTCTGCGGATGTGGCTGCAGGGTCCGCATGGTTTCTTGATGTTCCCCCGAGTTAGGTGCCTCATTAGTTGATTCTCAGTGGCCACGCATCTGAGTGAAGGGGACCGTCACTGAGCTCTGGTTTCTTAATGACTTTTGCTTTTTTATTTGTTGAAATGACCTACCCTGTCAAGTTGAGCCTGAGATAACAGTGTCATAAAATCAGACATTTTCTCAGCATCACTTTTCCCACTACAGAGCTCTTCCTTGGCCCGCAAACCAGTTTTCCTCTCCTGAAAGGTCTCCCTCTCTTCCTTCCTCCCTGCTTACTGGGGGTGGGGAGACTGAGTATTGTTTGGCTCCTTCTGCTTCGCACTCTTAATTAATTTTTAAATATTATTTAAAAAATAATCACTGACATTGAGTGCTTAGCACAAGCTGTGGGGCTAGGTACTATTTCTAACCCTTTTTTATAGACAAAGAAACTGAGGCACAGAGAGAGAAAGGTGACTCTCATTCTCAGCTACACTGCAAGCACAGTAAAAATACCAGTTTAATTAGTGTAAAAAATAACTTATATTTACCACAGAAAGTGCCAGAAAAGTAAAGCGAGAAAAAAATCACGTTGACATTTTTGTGCTTCTGGGCATGTGCTTCCCAACTTCCTCCCTTTTCCCTGCCCCAGTTCATGTGCACAGATTCGGTATTGGAGGCCCTCAGCCACCTGTGCTGGGCGCCATGTGTTCGCCCAGGCCTGCAAGAGTCAGAATCTCTGTGGAACCACCACCCTTTCGCAGGGAGGCTCTGAGGTGGAGATGTAGCTTCTCCTCAAAATTTTCCACGCATTTTTGGTTGCATTTAGACCGCGTTTGGTGTTCTTTCCCCAGGGAAGAGAGGAGAGCTGCATCCCTCCTCCTCCTCCCACGTCAGCACAGAGAAGGCTGTGCGTGCTAGCTCTCCAGAGGGAAACACACAAAGCTGTGCAACGCCTCCTCAGTAAACGAGCAAGGCGGCAGGCAGGGCTGAAGGTTACCTTTCCATTGCTTATGAGTTACTATTCCATAGTAACTAAGGGTGTTGACCCGGCTGGGGACAAGGAAAGTTGGGGGAGGAGCTATTCTGAAGCACTTAATATCCATTGGTATAGAAATCATGAAATGGGTTAAGTAGGAATGGTCTTCTGCAGGTGAGTGTAGGACTCAGAAAATAGCCCCCTTTAAGGACTGGGGCAGTTCAGCAAGGTAGTGCTAACGAGTCACAGCAGCAACTTGTGGCCTGGGGTACAGAGAGAGCAGGGGGTCAGCCTTTGGGAGAAGCTAATTGCTCAGTGCCTGGCGCATAGAAAGCGCTCAGGAAATAGTCCTTTTGCAAAGGTTTTGGGTATAGCTGCTGCTTATAAATGAGTCATTGGTCCGCTGGTATTTGAGTTTTCCATGATGTGATTCCCAGCCAGGGGCAGTTTGGCCTGCCAGGTACGTTAGCAGCGTCTGGAGACATTTTTGGATTGTTAACAGTTGTGGGGGTAGAGTGAGGGGAGATGTTGCTGGCATCGAGTGGGGCGAGGGCAGGGATGTTGCTGAGTAGTCCATGACACGTGTTACCGGACAGCTCCCATCATTGAGAAACCCTGGTCTAATGTTCCCCAGTTTTCATATATCCAAATCATCATCACAGCATCATATGAAGGCAGCAGGGTGAGAATATCCCCAGTTTGGTTTCTCGAGTTGAGGAAACAGATGAAGCAGGAGTTTTAACGTTATGGCCCGAACGGCCGGCATTTCTGTGTGGTAGTTCAGGACGTGAGCTTTGGAATGGAAACGGGCTTGGCTTTCAGGCCTGGCTCCACCGGGTTTTTAGACGGCGATGTTGAACCACAGCCTCCAATTCCGAGGCTCACTCTGATTCGCCTCTAGCATGGGGCTGCCCAGAGGCCTTTGTGAGGCTGGGTGGTTACGACATCAAGTCCTACACATCTGTGTTGTCCATGAAGTTGTGTGCTTTTTGTTTTGTTTGTTTTGCGTGTAGAAGTTTGGGAGTTGACTCGGTTTACCCTTAATTCTATACTTGAGTACTGTAATAGTGTCATAGCAATCCTGTTGAGTTTTATTTTCTGCCTGTGATACTTGGTTGGATAATACAGGATGGGACAAAAGTACGTTTACAGTGGTGAGTATGCAAAACACAGTTTATTCTTGTATTACTATTTATTAATTAGTATATTCTTTTCCACTCAAACAACTGTAAACCTACTTTTGCCCCACCCTATATATCCATATGTTTACTTCTCTCTTCTAAACAGTGCTAGTTCTTTTCCGTTTCAGGTTTCAGCACTTTGGATTTGGTGATTAAAAACTGTGTTTATTAGTTAATAGTCACAGAATGTTTTTATTATGGTAAAAAAGAAACCCATAAAATGTAGCATCTTAACCACTTTTACATGTACAATTCTGTAATAGTCGTAGAATTTTTAAAGGAGGAGGCAACCCCACGTATTTTTTAGGCCAAGGATGACAGATCTGTGCTCCCACTCATACCTCCATCCCTTACCTGTGGAGAAATGGCCCTTGTCATTGGTCTGCACGGCTGACCCAGTGGGCCCCTCTCCCGTAGCCTGAAATCCTATAAACAGCACCGCCTGCAGTTGCTCTCTGACTTGTCACGCAAAGTGAACTTACTTCTCACTTCTAACAGGCCTGCTCTCTTTAGGGTAAGAATGAGGCCTAGAAGGGGTGTGACTTGCCAGGATCCTGTAGTGTATTAGCGGTGGCCTTGGGTCTAAAACCCGAGCCTCCCGGCTCCTCCCGGGGCTGGTTACTTTACACCACCCAGTGCCCTTCCTGGGTGTGTTGGGTATCGAACCTTTACCCAGCCTTTCTCTTTGCAGCAGATGACAAGTCCTAACCTTTCTTGCGTGCTGCTGTGTGCACATTCCTGGTGCGGTCTCCCCCTCTCGCCCCCTCTTGGTCTCAGGGCTCTGCTGTGTCTTTCCAGAGGTGCTGCAGCTGGAACTGCAAGGAGTGTTCCAGACGGAGAGAGCACAGGGGCCTGGTGTGCGTCCTTGGGAGTTTCTCGGCTGGTGCCTGCTTGTGTGACTCCCCAGACTGCTTGGCGGACTAAGTAAGGTTCTGGAAGTAAAGCGACATGCTCTTATGTTCTCATTCCCTGGTTCCTGCCAGCAGCTTCGAGCCCTCAGCTTGTAAGCATTAAGCTGACTGGGAGCACATCAACTCCTTCTTTTTTTCTTTTCTTTTTTTTTTTTTTACGGTGGCAGTATGGTTTATTAAGCTGGGCCTTAGTTCAGGCGCTGGGGCTTGCCCATGGTGCTCTTCATGTACAGCCTGAACATTCTGCCAGTTCTTTTTGAGCAATGACACCAGGAAATTGACAGCTAAGTGGATGTTGTGCACAAGCTCATCATCTGTCATCTTCACATGGCCAGCAGCCCCCGCCAGACGTAGCACCTTCTTTATCTGGAACTTGATTGTGGTTTCACTTCATCGACTTCAGCCACCGTGTTTTCATTGTGGGTCAACAAAGAAGGGAACTTGCCAGCCTTCTTCAGGCCCGGGCCCAGGATTGGTGGGATCTGCTTGATCAGAGTCTCTGAAGCCAAAAAGGCATCATGCTTCTTGGCCAGCTTCTTTACCAGTTTCTTATTTTAGTTGAGTTTCCTCAGTGCCTTGATGTCCATGTGCGGGATGTCCATGGCCTTGGCCTCATCACAGTGCTGCTGGTCCCCAGCACACACACGGACAAGTTGGGCTGGGGGGTGGACTTAAGCCTGACAGTGCCCGAGGAACGTTTGTCCTCTTGAGGGTCATAGTTCTTCAGGCTGAGCCGCAGCTCCACTGGCTCCAAAGACTTCCGGCGCTTGCGCTGGTTCCCGTGCAGGACCTCCCGCACTGCCTCTGCCTCGTAAAGGGTGTCTCGGGAGACTTTGCTGCTCATGGTTCCTCAGGCTGCAAAAATCCGGAAAAGAGCTCTTTTTAATTTTTTAATTTTTTTACTGATTTCAGAACGGAAGGGAGAGGGAGGGAGAGAAAGAAACATTAATGATGAGAGAATCATTGATCGGCTGCCTCCTGCACAGCCCACACTGGGGAATCAAGTCCGCAACCCAGGCGTGTGTCCTGACCAGGAATCGAATCATGGCCTCTGATTCATAGGTTGATGCTCAGCCCCTGAGCCGCGCTGGTGGGGCGCCTTTTTCTTGTATGCAGAGAAATACTTCTTCCAGCCCTTCACAGAACAGACTCTCCTGTAATTTCACCTTGTTGGACTTATCCAGGAGAACATAGCAGCTTCCGCAGGTGAACTTGCTTTCTGCCAAATCCACTTGCCGTCGTCTGTCTTTGTGACCTTCGCTGGGCATGGATAAGTCAGTTTGCCTCTTTAGGATTTTATTCCCTCGCCTATAGAAATGGGAGAACTATGTTAGCCGGCCTCTCTGAAATCTCTGTCATTCTAAATAATCAGTAAGAGGGTGTCTTGTTTTTCTGTATTTTTTATTTTTATGCTTTTAACTTTATTGAGGTATGATTTGTAATAGAAAGTTTACCCATGTTAAGTGTACAGACAGGTTTTGTGACCAGTCTCATACTGAAAGTCACATAAGGCATTTTTAGTTTTTCCCAGTCCTTGGAATTTTTTCCCCAAATCCTTCTAGGAATGTGACTGATCCACCTGCCTCAGGAATTCCTAGTGAGAACAAGGTGTTTGGCTGTCATGTGCACCTGAGAATACCGCACAGGGAACCTGACTTGGTTTCACCATTGGAGGACATAGTAGGTGCTTGATAAGTACTTTTGGCATGAGTGACTGGTATTGCTTATCTGGCCATTTACTCTAGAGGGAGAGCAGCCGGCCCACTGGTGACCCCACAGGATCCTCTCACCGGGCTGCTTCCCCGGGCACTCAGCAGGCTTTTGATTCCAGCGCTGTCCTGGCCTGGAGCAGTGCCCTTCACATGTGGATGGTTCTTAATGCCCCATCGGCAGTTCAGTGTCTGGGGAAGCAGCTCCACTGCCGTCCCTGTGCGTGTGTTTGCCTTGTTTGGGTGCTGAGTGTTTTTCCAGTTTACTTAATAAGATAGTGGCCAGACTGAGCGCTTCCTGCTGCATTTTTCCACTATCTTGAGTGTTGGCCTCGCCATCTGTGAGCGAAAGGTCTCATCTTTTTATTACTCTCCCATGGCATGTTGCAAAACATTAAGCATGAGCTGGTTTCCTGTGGCAAAAAGTTGACTTTGATTTGTTCTTTTTGAGGTTAGTGTGAGTTTATCATAACAGGAGTGCTAAAAATATCAGGTCTGGTATGGAAACAGCATTCACAATAACAGGCAGGTTTAGTCCAGAGCAGGAAGAAGTGGACTTCATCTCAAAATGCGCAGAATCCTTCTTCATCTCAGTTCTGAAGACTCATGGAAAAGAACCTAGGCCATCTCTGAGCCACAGGGTTAAAGCTGCAAAAAATCTTAAAGCAGACAATGTTTTGAGTACCTTGTTGTGCCAGATCCCGTTCCTGGGAATCATCAGAGGAGGAAGAGGAAGTCTTGTTGCCAGTGGAATAGACAAACACAGATAATTCTGCTTCTCTCGAGGAGAGCTGTAACAGGGCAATGGGAAAAGCTATCGGGTTGTGCTGATCTGTTTTTCAGTGTGCGGATTACTTCATAATCAAAAGCAAACTGTGGGAGCTCAGGGAACTGAGCGTGTGGCTGTGTTTGGGAAGTTGGAAAGTCTTCACAGAGGAGGCTTCTGAGCTGGATTTTAAAGGCTCGGTATTTGCGAGGTGGTGAAGGGAGATGATACCGTTGCAGTCAGAGGAGCAGACGTGTAGGCAAGGCAGGCAGCACTTCTAGCACCATGTCCCCGAGAGACTGGAGCTGGGTGGGAAGTGGCCAGAGCAGATCATCGGGCCCTGCTTTTTAGATTACAGCCAGAGCTCCTCGGGGAACATGTGTAAAATACAGACTTGCTGGCATCGCCGCGTTTCCGTGAAGCCCCGGGTTTCTGAGGGTCAGCCTGTTAGAGGGAGACCGTTGCCACAGGAGAACGGGAACTCATGTCCGGTGTCAAAGCCTTGATTTACTGTTTTAAAAAATTTTGTGGACTCGGACACTGGGATGGTCAGCGTTTGCCCTCGGGGGCAGGAGTGGGCAGAGGAGGTCGATAGGGGGAAAAGGAGACATGTAATACTTTAAACAACAAAAATAATTGTTTTTAATTAATTTGATAGAAGCATCGATTTATTGTTCTACTTACGCATTCAGTGCTTAATTCTTTCGTATGCCCTGACTGGGGATTGAATCCACAGTATTGGATGATGCTCTAACCAACTGAGCTTCCTGGCCAGGGCTGATGAAGTCCTGTGGGTCAAATAGGGCATTACTATAGGAAAAAAAGGAACTAACCCGTGTAAAAACTATAAACAAATACTGAATTCTGGTTAATAGGTTTGTTTTTCACAGTGAAATGGGTTAGTAATTCTGAAACTATGTATTCTAGAATTGAGCAAATAAATAGGTAAGTACAGGGTGGGGCAAAAGTAGGTTTACAGTTGGGAGTATGCGAAATGCCGTTTATTCTTGTTTTAGTTATTATTTTCCATATGAGCAACTGTAAACCTCCTTTTGCCCCACCCTGTGGATTGTGGATAATGTTTGTTTTTTATTGCCAGAGAAAGGAGTTTCCGTAAATATGGAAGGTGGGAAAGGCTAGAAGGAACCCTGTGGGATTGGATTGAAATTTGAGTCATCAGGTGAAGCCCTGGTTTTTTATTTGTAGCTATAGAAATAGTTGTGTGTATGTATGTTTTCACATTTATACATATATGTTTTCTAGCATTTGTTGAGAGGGCTTAGAAGCAAAGACACTCCAATGGCAATGAACCCACTTCATACTCAGATTGTAATTGTTAGTATCCAGGAAAACAGGTATCCCTTGGAGAAATAGCTGATTCAGGGCTGGGGTAAGAAAATTATAGGTGAGTTTGGAATATCTGCTATGCCAGAAAATAGTGAAGTGCTCAAAGAATGATGGGTCATGTCAACAGGAGCCAGCTTTTTGGGCCAATTAAAGGATCAAATAAATAATGGTAGTAATAGATTATAACCCATACAGTAAAGTAAGAACCCATGAGTCTACACTGATAAATAAATGGGGGAAAGGAGAAAGATTTTTGGTTTATAGTAGGATAGCAATAAATTAAGCAGGAATGGTGCATATAAAATAGCTGTATTTTCACCAGAGTGCCAAAAATTGTTGTCAAGAGTCATTGATGGATGCTAGAACCTATGGGAAAGTGCGCTGTAAACAGGATAGTTGTCGCCTCCCACGATGCTGTCTTTCTTTCTCTTTTTCTTTATTATTTTTAATCCTCACCAAGGATATTGTTCCCATTGATTTTTAGACAGAGTGGAAGGGAGGGAGGTGGATGGAAAAGAGAAAAACATCAGCATGAGAGAGAGAGACATCGATTGGTTGCCTCCTGCATGAGCCCTGACCAGGGCCTGGGCTGGGGAGGAGCCTTCATCCAAGGTACGTGCTCTTGACCAGAATCAGACCCAGGACCCTTTGGTCTGCAGGCAGATGCTCTATCCACTGAGCCAAACCAGCTAGGGCATATATTTTTTTTATTGATTTCAGAGAGTAAGGGGAAGGGGAAGAGAGAAATATCAATGATACACGCCCCCTACTGGGGATCAAGCTAGCAACCTGTGCACATGCCCTGACGGGAAATCAAACTGGGACCTCCTGGTTCATAGGTTGATGCTCAACCACTGAGCAACACTGTCCTGCCCAAGATGCTTTTTAATACTGAGAGACACTTTAGAGCAGCGGTCACCCACTGGTGCGACGGCTGCTTTAGAGAACACTGGCACGTTGTTCCTCAACCAAGAGATCAAAGTTAGCATTTCAAGAATAGGACGAGTAGATCTCATGCCTGCTGATAGTATGCGCTGAGAAAGACACACACAGGGTTTCCTGTCCGGACTATGTAAGGACACAGCACCACGCAGGAATTCTTGTCCAGGGTTGGTAGTCAGAATTTATTATGAAGAGACATCAGACAAACTCGAATTGAAGAATATTCTTTTAAAAATATATATGGCCTGTACTCCTCAACGTACCCTGAAGGATTGAAGAGCCCATTCCAGATTAAAGGCGAGTGAAGAGACATGATAATGAAGCGGCACGTAGCGTCTCGGGGTGCAGCTGAGAGCGGGGAAGGTTTTTCTTTATGCTCTCAAGGGCGTTATTGGGATAATTGGTCAAATTTGATAAACGTCTGTAGATAAGATGAGAATACTCATATCAGTGTTGATTTGGTAATTTCGATCATTGTGTTATGGTTATGTAAGAGAATGTTCTTATATTTAGGGGTGAATTTCAAATTATTCAGGAAAAACGTATGTCTACATAAAAATATAACCATTGACAAATGTAGCATATTTACATTTGGGGAATCTAAATGCAGTTATTCGGGAATTCTGTACAATTTTTAAAAAAACATATTTTACTGATATTTTACAGAGAGGAAGGGAGAGGGATAGAGAATTAGAAACGTCGATGAGAGAGAAACATCAATCAGCTGCCTCCTGCACACCTCCCACTGGGGATGTGCCCGCAACCAAGGTACATGCCCTTGACCAGAATCGAACCTGGGACCCTTCAGTTCGCAGGCCTACGCTCTATCCACTGAGCCAAACCGGTTAGGGCTGTACAGTTTTTCTCTGATTCTACATTCAACATATAATTTTAAATAACCAAAAAGGCTGGTTCTCGGCACCTGGGACAACCTTGGTGTTTGATGACGGATTGAATGATGCCTGCAAAGGGCTTTCCGACGTGCGCTGGGTGCCTGGGAAGGGGCCTCATTCAGCAGCGCACCCTCCTCATCTCTGCAGGGGGTGGGCGGGCTTCACCCGGTGTTCTTTGTGTACAGTTCCTCTGGAAAGGAGCCCCATAGGTCCCCCCAGATTTGCCAGGTGCCGAGAGAGCTCTGCCGTGGGAGGAACCCCCCACCCCACGAGTGGGAGCACAAAGCCTTGGTGAACCAGGCAAGAGGTAGTGAGCGCAACCCCACCCTGGGCCCTTGCTCTGCAAAAAGTATTTCCTCTGGCATACAGTAGTGTTAGGCCCACTGTAGGGGTGGACGTGCATATAAACAATTTTCCAACTGCAAACAGGCCTTGGGTTTTTTCTAGAGCCGGGTAAGACCTTGCTAGGAATGCAAGCAGTGGCTTGGAGGCGGGTCCTAGAAGGGCAGAGCACCTCCCCGTGGTGGCCTGTGGTGAGTCCCTGTCCCCTGCTGGCCCAGTAGTTGGATGTGGCTTGGATTAAGGGTAAGGATTAAAGATAAACCACGAGATGTTCTGAGGAGCTGGAGTGAGTCTGGGCCGGTGCTCCGAATCGGGCTGTTACTTAGTTTTCTTCTAACCACTGACCGTTTTCTCTTCTGCAGACCATTAATCAGGTCCATTTAGAGCCCCCGCCCAGCACCCTCGTAGCACTCGATGCGGTTCGACCCAGACCCTCCATCCTGCCTCCTCGCGTGCCTGCGAGTTCTTCCAGAGGATTTTTCGCCCCCCGCTGCCCTCTGCCTTCCCTTTCCCATGTTCAGTTACCAGACCAGCTACTGAAAAACTGAAACCCTTCCATGATTCTATTTTGCCTTCAGAATACAATGCAGACTTCCTGGACTAGCGTCCCAGACCTGGGCCAGCTGACCTTTTTTTCTCATTCCATCCCTTCTGCCCTCCTTGAACCCTACCCTCATGTCGAACTACTTGTTACCCCCCAAACACCCGTCACCTCATGTCAATCCCACTTCTATACGTGTTTATATTCCTTCCCCTACAATACCTGCTTTGGCCCTTCCCTCTTACCTTTACTCTCAGCTCTGGTGTTACCTCCAAAACCTAACTCATCTGAGTTGGGTTTTCTTCCTCTGTAATCCCATCATCCCACCCTCTGGGCAACAAGGCTGACTTGAGGGCAGGGACCATAGCTCCTCATCTCTTGACTGTCCAGTACAAGCCTGACGCAGAACAGGGCTTGGTAGGTATAGATTGATGGATTGTTGCGATCACCTGTCCTGTTTGGAGAATCTTGCCAGTTTTTTTTTAATCATTTTTTCCCCATGGCTTTTCAGAGAGAGTGGGAGGGAGAGAAGAAGTGGGTGAGAGAGACACATTGACTGGTTGTCTTCTGCATATGCCCCAACGGGGGAAGGAAGGGATGTCCGACTGCCCTTTCACAATCCTGGACCACTGGCTCCTAATCGCTCGCCTGCCTGCTTGATCGCCCCTCCCTGCCTCTGCGTGCCTGCCTGGTCTCCCCTTGCAGCCCACTGTTCAGTTGTTTGGTCATCCCTCACTAACCCCTCTGGTCATAGGCAGCCATCTTATAAGGGCATGAGGGTTAATTTGCATATTACCTATTTATTATATAGGACTAGAGGCCCAGTGCATGATCTGGGCTGGGGAGGGACCATGGGAGGGCTCCAGGGTGTATTCTGTCCATCGCCCAGTCCCAATCTGCTGAACTCCAGCAGCAAGCTAACCTACCAGTCAGAGCATCTGCCCCCTGGTGGTCCGTGCACATCATAGCGACTGGTCATATGAATGGTTGGACACAGCATACTAGGCTTTTATTGTATAGAACTAGGGGCCCGGTGCACAAAAATTTGTGCACTGGGGTGGTGGGGGCGGGGGGTCCCTCAGCCCGGCCTGCAAACAGACATTGGCCCCTCAGCCCGGCTCTCACAGCTTGGGACCCCTCTGGGGATGGCCACCTGCTGGTGTGCCTGGCCAGCCTGGGTGAGGGGCCAATGTCTGTTTGCAGGCTGGTCAAGCACCCCAGTGGAGATCCTCACCCCAGAGGGTGTGGCAAGCCTGGATGAGGGGCCAAGGGCAGTTTTCAGGCTGGCCACAGCTCCCACTGACCCTCTGGGCCATT
>PVJC01012621.1:0-15121 GCA_004026665.1 Murina feae | reverse complement strand
TGGGGTCCCCCCACCCCCCAGGCTTCTCCGCCTGGGAGGCCATTCCAGTGTTGCTGGCCACCAGATCGGCCTCCCAGCAGGGGGCTTGCGGGGTCCCGCTTGCCCCGGGAGGCCGTTCTGGCTGTGATTGGCCTCCCGGCAGGGGGCTTGCGGGGTCCCGCTTGCCCCCGGAGGCCGTTGGGGACCCGATCGGCCTCCCGGCAGGGGGCTTGCGGGGTCCCGCTTGCCCCGGGAGGCCGTTGGGGCCCCGATCGGCCTCCCGGCAGGGGGCTTGCAGGGTCCTGCCAGGCTGGTCCCTGCTTCCCCGATAGCTTCTCCACGGGGGAAGGCATCTGGTGGCCCAGGGCCCCAGATACCTTCCCAGGACCCAGGCTCCCAAGATGGTGGAGCCCAGGGCTGCAGCCTCCACTATCTTGGCTGGGCTAATTTGCATACAGTCACTCTGATTGGCTGGTGGGCGTGGCTTAGGCCGTCCCGAAGAAACAGTTAATTTTAATATTACGCTTTTATTAGTTTAGATAGGATTTGAGGCCTATGTAAAGCCATCTAGGTGGTGCTAATTTGCATAGTTGACCTTGACCTTTTCCCACTGTGCCACATTTGAAGACAGGAAGTATCTCTAAACCCCAGACATGGCTGCAGAGCTCTGCCCAAACCATCCGCAGGATCGGGGAGCACTTCCACTCTTCTTGTCTCCTTGTCTCCAGGCAGCAAGGGCCCGTCACTAACTAGCCACTCCTATCTGCTAGAGTTGGCGAGGTCGGGCCTAGGCCCTCCTTCAGGGGGGTTTGTATCTTTGCTGAGATGACCGGTTATTCTTGGTTCATAAATCTTGTCAAATGAGTTCGGAGTTCACGTCTGCTTTGTCCTGCCAATAGAACCTTCTCAGTCACCAAAGCCTTGAGGTCTCCAGATTTGGATTTGGAAGAAAGGAGTTTAGGTCCCACCTCTTGCCCTACACTTCCTGGCCTTGAGCAAGTCCCTTTACTTCATGGCTTCTGTTTTCTCATAGAAATGGAGATTTTTGACAGTCCTCTCTTCCCAATGGTCATGTACAGGGGAGCCTTAGAAATAGTTCTAATTTTTCCTTTTCTAAGTTGTAAGTAAAGGTAAGGCAACTGAGCAAAATATTCATATACCTCAGAGGAAACTGCCATTTCTTGCATATTCTTCCAGAATGTTCTAGCTTTTTTTTTTTTTTTTTTAATTCCGAGAGAAAGGGAGAGGGAGAGAGAGATGGAAACATCAATGAGAGAGAATCGTTAATCGGCTGCCTCCTGCAGGTCCCCTACTGGGGATCGAGCCCACAACCTGGGCGTGTGCCCTTGGCTGGAATCGAACTGGGGACCCTATAGTCCGCAGGCCAATACTCTGTCCGCAGAGTCAAACCAGCCAGGGCACTTTCTAGCATTTTATACCTCACCACTGCATGAATTAATTCTTCTTCAAGATTTCCTATTGACAGACACGTTGTAATGTTTTAATTGTTGTAGGTAGACTTTAGGGAACTTCTGTAATTCCTCCTTTCTCAAATCTGCCTGCCCTCAGTACACGCCCAACTTCCCTGTTTTTATGATTTTTTAATTGACTTTGTCTCCAGACCTCAGCTTGATTTGGTGGTCAGTTCTCGTCAGAAGGAACGTCTTATTTTAGAACTTGTAACCTTGGTAAACCAGGCCGAAGGCAGTCATCCCCGTTTGGACCTCGTGCTCCCCAGGGGGTGTTTGGTCCCAGCAAAGACAAGAACTGCTGAGGAGGACAGCCACAGGGAAATGGGTTCCGATAACGGGGCAGCAGCTGAGCACTTGTTGATTTGCTGCTGTCATGACCACAGAGTTTAAAAATAATTTGTAGGGAGGGAGAAAGAAAAAACAGTGGTTGTGTTTTTTTTTTTGTTGGGTGCCACTGCTTTATCAGTGGGAGAGAAGGCAGACCACAGTCATTCAGAAAGGAAGGGCCACTGTCATGCGGGGGGGAGGGGGCAGAGGTGACCCACAGTGCTGTTCAGCCACCAGCAGGTAGAGTGGCGAGAGAACCGACCCATAGGGCACAGGGACTCAATGAAGATCTAGCACATCGTGTATTGATAACTGTTGATTAGCACTTTCTGTGCGTCATGATCACACTAAATCTTCACAGCGCGCTCACGAGAGCCAATCTTACTGGGATCACCCCATTTTCACAAGCAGAAATTGCGTCTTGGAGAGGTTAAGTCCTTTGTCCAAGTTCGCCACACCTAGGAAGTGTGGAAGCAGAGCGCTCGGCCAGCTTTTAATCATTAGCGTCACTCATAATAGCAGTGTGTCCGTTTGTGAAATCTGAACTTCACAAGAGCCTTGTGACATTTTCTGAATCCACTTTTGCAGATGGGAAACTAAGGCCCACGGAGACCAGATGGCAATAATGGGCAACATTGTCAGCAACCTGCCTTGTTTTTTCTTCGCAGCCCACATCTCCCCCACCCCCGGCTTTAGCCTGTTCGAGCAGCTCTCAGGCCCGAGCCCAGCTGCGATTCTTATTTAAAGCCTCACATCTTTTCTCTAACTGTCAGACAACAGTCACGGGAATGTCCTGTGCCATCTTCCCTCGGTGAGAGTGCTTGGCAGAGAGCAGCAGATGCCCAGAGTCAAGGTCATGTGCCACTCAAGTGCTGGGCTGGAGAAAAGCCCCTGTCTCCCTGCTGCTTGTGACCGGCAGGGTGGGTGTGAATGGAGAGGGCTCGGGCAGACTCCTTGTGTGAGTAAGGGGTGCACTTGGCCAAGCCGATCAGTGAGGGGCCCTGCGCTGGGCGTGGAGCTCTGTGCTTCTCTACATGATTCACCTCTGCGTTTTAGAGGGGTTTTTTGTCCCCTTTTATAAATTACAGTATTTTCTTACTAGTTAGAATGTTCTACTTGAAAGGTCAAATCAAGCTCAGGAATCACTTGACCATTTTCAGAGGAGAAATAGAGCATTTGGCTGCAGAGTCTTAATGGGCAGTTTGCGTTATTCCAGACTGGTGGGCTGTAGGGTGGAGAGCCAAGCCTGTTTGAAGTGATTTTTAACAATAAGCATGTTTGCTGTCTTATCTCTGCTCCTAGGGAAACAGTATGACATAGAGGTTGCCGATGCAGTGACTTTTGAGTCCATTGTGATCCTCAGCCTCTCCAAAGCCTCAGTTTCCCACCTTTAAAATGGAGGTGGTAGCAGTTACACCTGGACGAGTATTCTGAATGCAGTATATCACATGCCTTTTTAAGAAACTAAATGTTGCAAAAACCTTTTTTTAAAAATATATTTTATTGATTTTTTACAGAGAGGAAGGGGGAGGGTTAGAGAGTTAGAAACATCAATGAGAGAGAAACATCGATCAGCTGCCTCCTGCACACCCCCTACTGGGGATGTGCCCGCAACCAAGCTACATGCCCTTGTCCAGAATCGAATCTGGGACCCTTCAATCCGCAGGCCGACGCTCTGTCCACTGAGCAAAACTGGTTAGGGCTGTTGCAAAAATCTTGACTAAAAACTGCTTAGACATAATTTTAGTAGCTGAATAATGTTCATTCTATCAATATATCATATGTAGCCACCCTATTATTGCATGTGAGATTACTTCCATATTTTCTGTAGTATAAATAACATGGCAGTGATCTTTTTTAAAATATATTTTGATGATTTCAGAGAGGAAGAAAGAGATAGAAACATCAATGATGAGAGAGAATCATTGATCGGCTGCCTCCTGCACGCCCCCCACTGGGGATCCAGCCCGCAACCCAGGCATATGGTAGGCCCCTGACTGGAATCGAACCCAGGACCCTTGAGTTCAAAGGCCGATGCTCTATCCAATGAGCCAAGGCGGCAATGACTTTTTATAAAGACCCTCAATACCACATTATCATGTCATTCTTAAGATGTGTTTGCGAAGCACTCACACTTCCACCAGCTCTGGGTGACAGAGCCGAACCCTGGGCTTCTTGCTTAGGTTGAGTAATCTTGGTCTTTAATTTGGTAGGCAAAAAATGGCATCTTGTTTTCAGGTCATTTCTGAGAAAAAGTACTCTCCTTTCCCACATCAACAACTTCATCTGGGCGCCCCACACTCTTTTCAGAGGAGAGTGCGATGGAAATAACAAGCGACAGCTTTCATTCTGTTTTGAGCTGATATGTGATGGGGTCATAGATGGGGTTGCATTGGAGAGGAGAAGGGTGGCCAGGACTTGGAGCCCACGGGGCAGGCCTTTCAGAGTAAGTCTTCGGGGGAGTGCTCTGGAGGTGATGCTCTGGAGAAGGAGACCACAGTGCTGCGTGCCCACGATGCAGGGGCGTATGAGTGTGTTCTCTGCGGATTCTGCGCTCTGCATGCAAGGGCAGGGCCTGGTGCCATCTGGGTCACTTCTGGGTCCCCAACACCGCTCTGTACAGAATGTGGGGGTGCAGGGCAGGTGCTCAAGACATGTTTGTGGATGAAAAAAGTGAACGAATGAATACACAGATACTTCTGGCATTTTTAAAAAAATCCTTGCCCATGGGCATGCTCACTGAATTTAGAGTGGAAGGGAAGGCGAGAGAGAGAGAAACATAGATCGGTTGCCTTCCCATACGCGCCCCTCTTGGGGATCGAATCTGCAACCTTTCAGTGTAAGGGATAATGCTCCAACCAGCTGAGCCACCTGGCCAGGGCCACACACATACTTCTAGGTTTCTGGGTTAAAGAGGAGAACTAAGAATGAGGTACATGAAGGGGGGAGTTTGTGGAGCCGAGGCGACCAGATGTGACCGGATGCCATAAAAGCGGCTTCCTGAGTGCTCCCGCCTTCCCGGTTCACCCTGTCCCTCCCTGAGCTCACGCCCAGGGCTGGCTGACCTTTAGACCCCAGGCATGGCCTTGGAAGCTGGACTCGCATCTTGTTTCCCTCCTGAGGGCAGACGTGGTGTATCTTTTTGTTTCTCGGGGGGCATTCCATGTCTAGCGTGTTTGTAAATACTTGATAAGAAATAAATCCAACTTGGGTACCCTGAAAACTATTCAGTTTGATTAATAAAAGAGCAGGCCTGGTTAGGATCTCTGAGGACCTTGTGTCACTTGTTGAGCGCCCTCTCCCCTCACGTGTGACTGTCTTCCTTCCCCAAACACTGAGGCTTCCCATGAAGCCTACTTTCGTGGTGCCTACCAGGGGGCACTCTCATGTTAGGCATTAAATAAATAGTAGTGAACAGAATAGAAATGGTCTCTGCCCCACAGAGCAAACGTCTGGGGGGAAAGGCAAGCCAGTCCTTGTCCAAGTGAATTTATACAGATGATTGTAAGCTAAACGGAGATTCAGAGCCCCTTAGTCTCCAGAGCGCACAGCTGCATTAGTGGTGGGAGCTCAGTTAAACGAAGAAGGCGAGCTGGGTTGATGGCGACCGGGGAAGAGTAGCCACAATCCTGGAGGGTTGGCATTTGCTGGATTCTTACACTGCGCGTGGCGCTGTCCTAGGTGCTATACGTGCATTAGTTCACTGAATCCTGAAACTCTGCAAGGCAAGTGCTCTTATGATTCTTATTTTATGGAAGAAGCTCTGGGACATTGTCACTTGCCCAAGGTGGACGAATAGGGGATCCAGCCAAGGCAGTCAGTCTGGCTCCAGAGCCAGCTCCTCACTACTATACCCTGCTGCCTGCCCGTTCCTGGGAAGGACCTTGCAGAGAGAAGGCAGCGGTGTTTGGGCTGGTGGGGGGCTGTGAGCTGCAGGTGGTCCTGCCCCATGGCCGGGAGCCTGGCTGCTCGATAGACTGCCCCATCCCACCTTCATAACTCAGGGCTCCTTTTCTGGTTCCCGCCTTTTATTAACTTGTAAGTAGCTTGGATTTGCCACCCTCACCAAATGCTCTGTGGGGGCAGAGTTGCATTATGCTCTCACCTGCCCAGCACAGGGCCTGGCACAAAGCCAGCGCTCAGTTCATACTTATGAATGAACAGTTACCTAAATGTCAGACCTAGTGTTTTGCCTTAGACGATTGGCAGCTGTCTAAGAGGATAACTACTCTTACTCCTTGGAAGTTTATGTGACACAGGAATAGAGCTCGTTTCCAGAGTGCACGGCTCCCCTGAGCCAGCCGGCGTGGAGAGAAGGGTTATCGGTAGGTTGGAGAGCACCAGGGTCTGTGGCAGGGTTATCTGACACTCAGAGCCTCAGTCGTCAGCCAGGCAAATGAGGTTTTTATATAGACTTGGCTTTCCCCTTTATTTAAGCTGTTTTGGGCGACAGAAATAGAGTTGGGGCTTATTTGCAACATTGACTTTATTTTATTTCCTATAAAAATACTATTTTTTCCGATGACTTTAATGATTATGCTAAACATAATCACACTATTTAAATGCAGTAAGATATTTGTCTAAAGAAATTCAGTGATTAAGAATACTGCTTTCCAATTCCTATAGTAATAGCAATCTGATATTCTGATTCAGATTAAATTTGAATTTGAGTTCATTTCTTTTTGCAGAATTAGTAGTTAATCACAGTTTTCCTTTTAGTACATGAAAAGATCCTTGCCTTTTTTGTTACATGGGCAAGACCTGAACTTCAGTAGAGATACAAGCCTGTCATCTGTAGCAATAAGTGTGTTTTCCTGGACTTCAGCAACCTGAGTTAATTAAAAGGTTCGAGTGAAGTTAATCAGGTTTGGGACTCTCATTTTGTGCACTGTTTTGATGCGATTCAGTGAGTCATCTTTTGGCAGAGCGGCTCTCCATTCCTGAGTCTGATCTTAATGGGACAGTTTTATAATCTGGAAGCTGGTGAGGAGGTGCTCTTCAGAAATGCAGAGTCAACAGTGATGTGTGTGTGTCTGGCTATTTGGGAGGGTGGAGAGCAGAACAAAGGAGAATTTAATAAGCAAGAACTCGTCAGGGGCTAGGGTCAGTTCCGAGACTGCTGCCTGTCTAGAACATGGGCTTCTCCCACCCCCGCTAACTGGAGTGCTGACATTCGAAAAAGAGTGAAAAATACAGCTTCTGTTTGCTTTGCTACAAATACGTGGCCTTCTGACTGGCCTCCTTCCCAGCGGCCCTGAGAGGACTTCAGATGTGGTCAGCGAGGTATCTGGCTGGTGCCAGCCTGCCGGCCCTCATCCAGGCGGCCTGCACCAGAGGAACAGCAGGGCCAGCTGCCGGCTGCCTTCACTCCCCCTCTCGGTGCCATCTTACTTCTTTCTGAGATGGAACTCGTCTTACTCTCTGAAGATTGATGGGCAAGGTTTCGTGTGGCGTCCGCCTTCACTTCTCACCCACCGAATTAGTAACTTAAAATTAATGGACCAGTTGAGAGAGGGCAGGACCTCTCTGGAAACTGCATAAAAATGTGGTTGAATGGGAGTCCTCTGAGGTGAGGGGCAAAGAGCCAGACCGCTTGGAATCCTTGGGGCTGCATTCCTGGTGGTCCTGTCATTTCTCCTGGATTCGATTAGGGTTAAGAAGCACAGAGTCTGAATGCCAGAGTTGGCATTTCTGCACTAATAGTTACTGACAGTTACATTGAGCAAGCCACTTACCCTCTCGGAACTTCCATTTCCCCATCTATAAAGTCAGGAGAGTAATAGGACCGACCTACCTCACCAGGTTATTGTGGGCGAGTGTTACTGTTATGTAAAATGCCTGGCACATGCTAGGCACTGTTGGTTTTGCTATTGTTTGAGCTTTCTCCAGGGGCTTATATTTCATCAAAAGATGAGAAGTTTTGTGGTGAGAGCTGACAAAAATGACCCTCTCCTTCCTTCTGTATGACAGCTGATGCTTCTGTCCCGGTGACACAGAAATGAGAGCAGCACACGGGTGGCACCATGTGGGGCCCCCACTGCTGTCCACCACGCTGACGGCCTGAAATTAAGCAGCCTCACTGTCCGCGTGGTTGCCACTGAGCCTGGAATTGTGTAGTCTGAGCGGCTGCACTTGGCATTGCATCCGTCCTCTGCCCAGGCAGCAATGACACTCATTCTGGGTTTGTGGTCCTGCCCTCTCAGAAGCAGTTGACGGGAGCAGCGCTGTCATTCCGTGCAGTTCGCTCCGAGTAGCCTCTGCTTTGGCTGGACTCGCAGATTTCCGGGTTCCTTTGTCCTCACAGGACATTGTTGGAAAGGAGGTTGGGTCTAAACAGGGATTAACTGCCTCTTCTGCAGTCTCTTCTCCACCCTCCCCCAAATCTTCTGTGATTGCATTTATCTACTCTAAGATGGAATTTCAGCAACACATGTGCAGGGGTGGAAGCTAAGCTCAGGGGAAGACAGATCGGTCTAGTAGCGTCCACACAGTCATTGGCTTTTAGTTGACTGGCAAGTGACTCGGTACCATCTAGGGTTCCAATAGCTGTGTTCTTGAAAAGAGGAGAATCCTGTTTCCAGATAGCAAACTAGGCGTCCGGAGCGCACGTACACATGCCCCCGTTCCTAAACCTGCACTGTGCAGAGCGCTACCTGGACATTGGACAGTTGCCAGAGAAGCAGACCGGGGCCTTTCTCTGACTGTGGCACCGAGAACAGCGCAGCCCTACCTGGGCCTCTGTGGTATCGGATCTTCTTGGAACGCTTTGTAATCCGTTTATGAACTTCTCAGGCTCGGACCATCCGTGACTCTTAAATTCTCTGTTCTCTCCCCGTTGCCTTCACATGTGCAGGCACCAAGACTCACTCGCCTTCCCTTGCACCTTCGTGCCTAGGTCTGCCGGGCACACGGCGAGTGCTTGGTCTTGCTGGCTGAGTGAGTGAATCTGTACTCTTCCTTGGAGAGGGGTTCTCAACCCAGGCTCCTCATCACCAAAACTCTTTGTGAGTCTTAAGAAAACAAGTAGGAGGAAGGACTCATTTCTTAGTCTGAGGTGAGTTCCAAATGCATTTTTAAAGACCCCCACAGCAATTGCCTGAGTTTTCAGCCCACCTTTATTTTTAGGGAAGAGCCCCTTGTACTGAGAGAGAGTATAATTTGTCGAATAAGTTCACTGATGAAACTTAAATGGAAGCACTTTGTAAACTGTAAAGTCCCCTCCAGATAGGAGGTGGCATCTCAAAGCACCCAGGGATCCACTTGTCTCTGTCTCGCTGAGACACACTTATATCGAGGAGTCGTGCCCTAGGGACGGCTGGGCGCCTGCCTTGGGGAGCACGCGGGGACCGTCGTGGGCAGTGCAGTGGCAGCCGGCGGGGTTGGCATCTGATGGATCTTATGCCCCTGCCTGTGTGTTTTTGGTGGGGCTAAAAGTTCAAGCCTTGTTAGGGTCTTGTTTCACAGTAGCTCTGATTTGCTGCCATCATCTCAACCTTTCTCTGGTTCAAAAGCAAAATTAAACACTCATTTCTGGAGGTTGACGAATTGTTGTGCTAAGGGAGGTTTTGTTTGTAATGACTTGCCTGTCTGATGAGTCTGAGCATTTGGCTGGCCTTTCTGGCTGGAGGAGCCCTTTGAACTGATGCCTCCCGTTCCCGACCTCTCTCCCGGGTCAGAGTCGGGCCTTTTCCCCCTGCTGTAAGTTCCCCCCTTCTCCCCAAACACATTCACCCAGTCGTTGCTTCCTCAGGGAGGCCTTACCCGGCTCCACCGTGTGGGTAGTACAGACCCTCTGCTGTGCTATCCTGGCACTCATCACAGTCATTGTACTTGTCTTTGTAATTATTTGATTGCCTTTCTGACTGTATTTGTTGAATAAATGAAAAGCGTATTACCTTTCACTTGGCCCACATTTTAATTAACGTGTAATTCCTAGAGAATTAAAAAAAACAAACCTTAATTCTCCACATCTACAAGCATTTATTATGAAAAGACTTGCTTTCTAACCTCCTCCTTTTCCCTTCCCCAGTGCTCCTGAAGTTCCGCACGGATAAGGGGAGAGACCCTAGTTGCGATACCTTTGGGGAAGATGCTGAGCTGTTGCTCCAGATTCGAAACGATGTGCTTGACTCCCTGGGCGTTAATCCCGACCTGCTTCCTGAAGACTTCGTCAGGTTGGTCTCAGCATGTATTCGTTTGGCCTGGATTGATAAACATCTGCGTATTTGCCTTAATTTGGGAGGTGCTTTACTGAGACCAAAAGCCCAGAGGGGAGCCTCCTGGGCCAGGTTCTGCCAACTTCACAGGCCTCTGACTCTCCGTCGGTGTAGCCACAGCCTGTGAGAAAGAGAGGTGGCTCTGTTTGTTCAGTAGTTACATGGTTCAAAATGGAAGGTAGCATGAAATCGGTGCGCACTAGTGTGTACCTTTTTCACGTCACATGTCTTCTGGGGATGCTTCCGGGTCAGTGCCCAGATTCCTCCCTCGTTTTCCCGGCTGTGTACAGTATTCCAGCACAGGAGCAGTAGCAGTCACTGGGCCAGTCCCCTGCGGCCTCGAGTGGTGGCCAGGTTTTTGTTACCACATGTGCTGCAGTGTAGGGCCGATTTACCTGCAGGGTGAATTGATAGATGGGGAGTAGCTGGGTCAGAAGAGTGATTTATTACTTGGTAGATATTACCCCACTGCCCTCCACTGATGGCTCACCAAGTGTCTGCTCTCAGCAGCAAGGGCAGTTGTGTTCCCAGCATCCTCTATTGGGCACTTGGATGTTTTCACCTTGGGTGACGAGTCTTTGCTCTTAAAGGTTTCGGATTTAATTGAAGAAGTTCAAATAGTGACTAGGCCAGGAACCCCTTCCAGACAGTTTTGGGATCATCAGCGCACTCTTGTTCTCTTTCATTCTTAGGGAGACGTTCCTAAATTGCTTTGCTGTGCCTCTAGCCTGTAGCAGTAACAATAATGGCTGCAATTTATTGAGCATTTATTATGTACATGTTCTCTCTTCACAACAATTCTTTTTATAGGTGAGGAAAAGTTCAAGTTCAGGGAAGTAAAGTGCCTAATGCAGGGTTTATATATGTCACTAATGGCAACAGTGCCATGTATTAAAGACGTTCTATGCTTTACCACATTTAATTGCCACAATATCCCCTTGAGGAGTGATTATTTTCCCATTATTTAAATGAAGAAACTGAGGCTCAGAAAGCTTTTCCTATCACTTGCTCAAGGTTTTAGTAAGTAGCCAACCAAGACCTCACCCGTCTCAGCATACAATCTGGTAGGAGTCCGCTCCTTTGGTTTTCTTCTGGCAACAAAGTGAATCAGAGTCCCTTCCTTCTCCGGGCGCTTCTTTCTCGTGTGGGCACCGTGTTTAGACAGTAACAGACCCCACCGCGTTAGGACCGGCAGTAGCCTTTGGGGTGCTTTGATAGGTTGGTATGGGGTGTTCAGGGGCTAATGACACTGCAGGCTGCGCTCGCAGCGCGCACGTGTGCCTTGATAAAGGGAGGACAGTATGTGGAAAGCAAGTGGTACCTGCTCTGGCTCGTGCAGGGCTCCCTTTGCAGCAGATGCTGCCAGGTAGACCAGGCCGCCAAGCAGCCCCTGCCTGGCTGTGAGTATGCAGCCAGCTGACTAATTGGGGCGTTTAGTGACGAGTGGCCTGGCTCTGCGTCGCGGAAGTGGCCGAGGCCCGCTTCTCAGAAGGAGAAAGCCACCACCTAACTGCTGGCTGGTTTTCTCCCCAAAGGGTTCCTTCCCCCTCCCACCTGCTCTGCAGAAACCACTTGCCCGTGTCCGGCTCCTCATGTGCTCAGGTGTTCCTGCGCTATTGCCCTTTAAGTAAGAGGGGTTTGGTGGTTCTTCGAGGCCTGACATGGGTTGGGAAGTCTGGCAGCTCAGGCGCCCCCACAGATTGCCCACAGCCAGCTCAGAGCAGGGCTGCGCACTTGAGTAGGGAAGGCTGTGCACAAGGCTCCGTTTCCCTCATCTGTCCTGGTGTGCTTGCGCTGTCCTTTATGTGACCTTCTTTATTCTCTTCGTAGAGAGCTTTATTGCTTTTCTGATGAGGAAAGTAACAGATGCCTGTTGCCAGAAAATGTAGAAGGGAAGAAAAGGCTCACCCACAGTCCCACCGCTGAGGAGGAGCCCCAGCTAACATTGCGGGGTTTAGCCTCACAGCCTTCTGTGTGTTTACCATCCGCGTTCTCCTCTCCAATGCTAAAATGAGATCACATTTTCCATAGTCGCCTTCTTTTTTCAGCATGTCATAGGCCTGTTGATGTCAACATATAGATCCGTTTCCTTGTCTGGCACTGGTTACTTATTCAACCATCACCTTCTCAGTGGGTATTTAAGTTGTTTGTAGCTTTTCATTATTATATATGTTAGTGACGAATGTTCATAATTTGCATATGCAAATATAACTTTCACGGTTTAAAATTTTTATTGTGGTTACGTATACACACATAAACTATAACATCTTAGCCACTGTTACACGTACAGTTCAGTGGTACTAAGTACATTCACATGGCTGTACCACCACCGCCACCATCCACTGACCTCCCTTTCTGCCTTCTCCAAGCCCCGGCAACTTCGGTCTTCTACCTCTGTAAACTTGACTGTTCTAGGTATCTCGTATAAATGGATTCATACATTTATGAATTTATCCTTTTGTGAACTTACTGGTGTGTTGTTGTTTTTTAATACAGAATAGTATAAATGTTATGGAAAAATCAGTACAGAATAAATTCAAAGATGAACATGAAATTCACTCGTAATTCCCCAGAGAAAATTACTGGCCACTGGTACTGTGTCTTCTACATTTTCTATCAGAGCATAAGTAAAATCAATAAAATCTTTTGTAGATTTTTTTTAAGACTCATTTATTGTTAGCAAGGGTGGTGGGAAAAGGTGCCCTTTTAGTGAACACTTTGGAAATATGTATCAAGAATCATTAAAATTTCCCTGTTTGGCACAGTAATTCTGCCCCTTACTAATAAGAATATGCCCTAAAGGAATAATTTGGGCAAACTTTTATGTACAAAACATACTATCATATTTTTAAAAATAGAAATTAGAGAAGCATTAAAGAGTTAATGATAGCTCTGGCCAAGTAGCTCAATTGAGTTCATTAAAACATCGTCCTGATACGCCAAGTTTGCGGGTCCAATTCCCAGTCAGGGCACATACAAGAATCAACCAATGTATGCATGAATAAGTGGAAAAAGGAATCTCTCTCTCTCTCTCTCTCTCTCTCTCTCTCTCTCTCTCCCTCTCTCCCCTCCTCCTCCCTCCCTCCCTCCCTCCCTAAAAATCAGTCAATAAATTTTTTTTTAAAAGAAATATAGGACGATACAATATTATGCATGGATTTAAAATGATGCTTTTTGTCCCGGCCAGTGTGGTTCAGGTGCTTGCAGTGTCGTCCCGAACACTCAAAGGTTGCAGGTTCAATCTCTGGTTGTGATGCAGAGGCAACCGATTGATGTTTCTGTCTCTCCCTCTCCCTTCCTCTCTCTAAAATCAATTTTTTAAAATGGTATTTACCATGGAAAACATCAAGCATATAGAAAAGTGAAAGACCAGTACAGTAGTGAATACCTATATACCACTCAACTAAATTCAGTTGCTAATATTTTGCTTTTATTTGGGGGGAGAGGAGTATGATACAGACACGAGGCTTTAACATACTTCATCAAAATTCATCTCTCTTGCATTTGGTTCTCTGTCTCTTAATCAAGGGGTTGGCAAACTATAGCTTACCACCTGTTTTTGTAAATAATGCTTCATTTCATACCTACTCATTTATGTATTATCTGTGACAGCTTTTGTAGAGTTTTTACAACTTTACAACAGACTTAAAGAGTTTAAACAGACCATATGTCCTATAAATCCAAAAAATTTACTGTCTGATTTTTCACACAAAGTTTTCTAACTCTTGATTTAGAACAGTTTACCACTTATTATTATTATTATTATTATTATTATTATTACTAGAAGCCCAGTGCCCAAAAATGTGTGCACTCAGGGTGTTGGGGGGGCGGTCCCTCAGCCCAGCCTATGCCCTCTTGCAGTCTGGGACCCCTTAGGGGATGTCCACCTGCTGGCTTAGGCCCGCTCCCTGGGCGATCGGGCCTAAACTGGCAGTCAGACATCCCTCTAGCAGGCTGGGAGCCCTCAGGGGATGTCCACTTGCCAGCAGGGAGCAGGCCTAAGCTGCAGTCAGACATCCTTAGTGCTACTGAGTAGGCAGGAGAGGCTCCCACCACCACCACTGTATTGGCAGCTGGCAGCCTGGCTTGTGGCTGAGCAGAGCTCCCCCTGTGGGAGTGCACTGACCATGTGTGTTTTGTTGTTATTGTTAATCCTCATTTGAGGATTTCTTTTTTTTTTTTTTTTTTTTAATGACTCAGAGAAGTAATCTCAGAATTCTGAGTGTTCGTTTATTTGTTTTTTTAACATTTTATTAAATTTTTTTTTTCCGATGCAAAAACATGAGAGCCTTTATTATTCGAGTTAACTCGGACTTCCACACAGCGGCACGACGGGGCGGAAGTGCGGCTTCCAGCGAAACAACAGATTTATAGGGCCGGAAGTAGTGGGGTGGGGTAACGTGTGTGGCATTTTATTAATTTTTTACAGAGAGGAAGGGAGAGGGATAGAGAGTTGGAAACATCGATGAGAGAGAAACATCCATCAGCTGCCTCCTACATACACCCCACTGGGGATGTGCCCGCAACCAAGGTACATGCCTTTGACCGAAATCGAACCTGGGACCTTTAAGTCTGCAGGCCGATGCTCTATCCACCGAGCCCCGGTTAGGGCGAGGATATTTTTTTTCCATTAATTTTTAGAGAGAATGAAGGGTGAGAGGTTGGGGACGGGGGGCGGGAGGGGAAGGAAAAGAGAGAGAGAATGTGAGACACATTGATTGGTTGCCTCCCACACTCACCCCAACCCGAGCCAGGGATTTAACCTGCAACCCAAGTATGTGCCCTTAACTGGAAATCGAACCCGAGACCCTTCAGTGCATGGGCCAGCACTCTAACCGCTGAGCATGCTGGCCAGAGCTGTGTGTGTGTGGGGGGGTATTTTTAGTTTCATGAATTTTTACAAAAACATGGAGTTGTGTAACCATCACCACAATCAAGATATAGGAAAGTTTCATCACCTCAAAAAATTCCCTTGTGGAGGAGAAACAAGATGGCGGCATAGGGTAGACACCGCATATGCAGCTGTGAACAACTATTTCAGAAAAACCACGAAAAGAACACACGGACACCCCTCGCACCCACAGGACGGCTGGCTGAGTGAAAATCCTACAACCAGAGAAGAGTCTG